>WOVY01013182.1:0-209002 GCA_013436015.1 Rhipicephalus annulatus | reverse complement strand
AGCATGGGGACCCCAATTGTGAATAATCACTCTTAGCAATATTGACATACATGTTAACAAAAAGATATTCAGACATACGCGCATTTTATTGATAGCGGAGCGCATGTGCTATACAGAATATGGTAGGGCAAGGTGACTTGAAGACTTATACAATAATATGACGGACACTTGTGATATCGCAACATTTGTGAATGATAGAGACAATAAAGAAGGCGATGCATGTTAAGTTCGTTCGTTGTCAATGAATTATACATGCATAATATCTTCATTGATGTCACAAGTGGAAACAGAGTGAGCATGCGTTCTGGTCAACCACTATGTGTCACCAATGACACCGCAACGTAATCATGGCAGTGAACAAACGTGTATGTGGGCTACGGCGGTTGATTATCTGTTTTGCCGGTAAAAACGTAAGCCTCCCTGGGTTCTCGTTTATTCCAGACGCTATGGCGTTAAATTTATGAATAAGAAATATTCACGAACTTGATTTATATGTGGGGTTTAACGTCCCAAAACCACTATATGATTATGAGAGACGCCGTAGTGGAGGGCATCCGGAAAAATATTCACGAACTTCCCTTTCGTAGTGCGATTTAAAACCAGATTCGAGTATTGTGGCAGTTATGTGGTCGAAAGAGTGGCCTGGAGTAGCCAGGTTGTTTGGACAGGGGAAAGGCCTAGGCCGACACAAGACGTGTGACCTGTAATTAATGAAGCGCAACCGGAAAGCTGTCTCCGTTTGACCAATATATTGGAGGTCACACAATGAGCATTGAAGCAAGTAGATTGCAGTGTTCATGTCGCAGTCGAAATTTCATTTATACAGAAAGTGAAGTTTCACGCAGAGCTCTTAACAATACGCGACGTGGTCATGTGGGGGCATCCTTGCAGCGTGCCTTGTTACATGGGTGAACACCCCACATGGGCTGGCGTTGATATTTTGGATGACGTAAGTATGTCTCGTTGGTTTCTCGATCGGCGGTAAACTGCTCGTTGAGGCTCCGGGAAGACGTCTTGGAGACGATTGCTCTGCATTAGTATGTTGTAGTTCTTTTTGAGGATCGTGTTAGCATTTGGAATTGACAAAGATTGTGTCAGAATTAAATTGTTGTGCTTTCCGGTGCGCAGGTTCTTTGATTTTAGAAGCGCTCTTCGGTCCATTGCATCGGGCGCGCATGATCGTGTTGTCGACAATCTGAGGTGGGTACTGTTGTACAGTTAGCGCATCACGAAGCTTATCACAGTTTTCAGCAAAGTCTGAATTTTCAGAGCACAGCCTTTTGAAACAAGTGCTTGACTGTAGGGTATGCTCGTCTCACAATGTTTTACAATGGCTGCTTTTGAAATGAAGGTGTCGGTGAGCGTCGGTGGGTTTTCTGTATACTTTAGTAGATAACTTTTCGCTGCAAAGGGATACTATTACATCCAGGAAACATATAGATGCCTTCGAGTACGATTGTGACAATGAAATAGATGGATGAACCTTGTTAAAATCTGCAATGAAAGTCATGAGTTCCACTTCGCCGTGATGCCAGATAAAAGATGTCGTCTATAAAACGTTTGTAGTAGTATGGTTGTAGTCTGCACGTTGAAAGAATTGATTTTCCAATTGGCCCATAAATATATCCGCGTAATTTGGACCAATTTTGGTGCCCATTGAAGTGCCACTAACTTGTACGTAGTGAACACCGCCGAACTGAAATTGTTAAGCTCCAAAATGACTTTTAATAATGTGGCTAATGTGCAGCTATCAACAGGTTTGTCACATGATGAGTCTTTCATAAGGATCCTCTACTGCACGAATGCCGTCTGTGTGGGGAATATTAGTATAAAGTGACGCAACATCCAATGTTACCAGAACTAAGTCAACAGGTATATTGAGGTTGATGATGTCAGCGAGGAATGAGAAGTGTCCTTCAGATAGGACGGAAAAGTTGGAGGTAGTATACTAATCAGGCCATCGACATAGCATGAAAGTAGTTCGGTGACAGTGCCAAGGCCTGACACTATGGACGACGGGGTTATTGGGCTTATGTATTTTAGGCAATAGGTAAAACTTCCTGGAACAGGGCTCAGTGGGACTAATGAGTGCTTTGCTTTATAGGGAAGTTTGTCATCCAGTATTAAATGCTTGATTGTACCAGTACAATGTCCTTAAGTTTTTCGGTGGAGTTTTCACTGAGTCACTTGTAAAACGTGTCATTATCTAGCTGTCTCTGAGCTTCACAAACGTAGTCTGTTGTGTTCATTAAAACTATTGCGCCTCCTTTATCAGCGGGTTTTATTACATTATCTGTGCGTTCTTGTAAACATTTAACTGCATTCCGTTCTTTAAATGTGAGGTTTCCTTTGAATGAAATCCGGTTCCCATAAGCCTGCAGGATGTCACGCTGAACTCCCCCGCCGCGGTGGTCTAGTGGCTAAGGTACTCGGCTGCTAACCCGCAGGGCGCGGGTTCAAATTCCGGCTGCGGTGGCTGCATTTCCGATGGAGGCCGGAAATGTTGTAGGCCCGTGTGCTCAGATTTGGGTGCACGTTAAAGAACCCCAGGTGGTCGAAATTTCCGGAGCCCTCCACTACGGCGTCTCTCATAATCATATAGTGGTTTTGGGACTTTAAACCCCACATATCAGTCACTGTCACGCTGAACTGCAGAAATGTACATATCGAGGAATTTATCGCGTTGTGTTGGCGGCGTCCAGTGTTGATGGGAAAACATGTTACTGTTGGATGATGAACGATTATGAAGAATTCGCTTAGCCTCATACTGCGCGCGAATTTATCTATGTCTTTTATCAAGTTAAATTCATTGTAGCCGCCAGTAGCTGGACAGAAATTCAAGCCCCGAGCAAGCACACTCTTTTCTGAGTCAGATAAAAGCACGTTCGAAACGTTTTACTACGTTAGGTCTAGCTGATAGTTTGTCTCGTCTAGAACAGGATGATTTGAGGGAAGAGAATCTTCGTTGGGTTAGTGGTTTTGGAAGGGTAATGTGGTCACGCAAAATCTTTTTGCTTTTCTTCTGTTCAATTTGTAATTGTTTTCACTGTTCGTATTTAACCAGCAAGCCGACTCAGAGGGATCCAGCATACGAGCCTTGCGCAACTGTCGTTCACTGTTTAGCAATGCTTTGACAGCAGAATTATAATGGTCGTTGATGATGCGCATGAGAGCTAGGGACGCGTTCTTTAATGTTTCGTTCCATTTCTCGACGGTCGCGTTGTGACATTTGGGAAGTTGATGGTTTGAGCGAAATCACAAGTCCTTTCGGTACAGTCAAGGCGTTTAACTAGGTGTTTAGCGTAGATGCGTGAAGTTTGTATTTCACACGTTTTTCACATTTTTCTAATTCTGAGGAAGTCACGACTCTGATAGAGTTGTCGAATGAGGTCGGTACTAGACAAGTCTTTGAAGATACAGTGGCTTTCTCACGATTGCATTTTCTTAAAGGGTACCGGTGAGACAAAGAAATGTTTCCAGACCTTTCACAAGTGGAGAGTCCTTGGTTCTTTGCTCTCGCAAGCAACTGTGGCGTCGGTAGATTTTCTTGCGCAAGTGCCTCGGTGTATATTTCGGGCACTTGGAGGCGTTGGGGGTGAATATGAGCGGGGCGAGGACGCAAGTTCCACAAGACCAGGTTGGTAGGCGTTGGAGGATTGCTTCATGGGACCACTGGGCATGTGTTCTAGCCAAGAGGAAGACGAGGCGTCCGTTGAGTTCCGGAAACACAGTTGCTTGATGTGGCCAGCCATCAGTGCAATGCCCCTCGAAGCTTGGGTGAAGGCCGTCTGCCGCGAGGACGCGCACCGACGGAACCATTCCAAGGCAATGGTCCAGAAAGAACACCCGGTCAGAGCGACAGAAAAAGCTCCGTAGGCAGTCGTTGAAATCACAGGCTTCACGATTGTATACGTTAAGGAGCTCTGCGTCAAAACTTCACTCTCTGGATAAAAGGCAATTTCGGACTGCGACACGAACACTGCAATCTACTTGCTTCAATGCTCATTGTGTGACCTCCAATATATTGGTCAAACGGAGACAGCTTTCCGGTTGCGCTTCAATAATTACAGGTCCACACGTCTTGTGCCGGCCTAGCCTTCCCCTGTCCAAACACCTGGCTACTCCACGCCACTCTTTCGACAACATTACTGCCACAATACTCGAATCTGGTTGTAAATCGCACTACGAAAGGGAAGTTCGTGATTCTTTTCTTATTCTTAAATTTAACGTCATAGCGTCTGGAATAACGAGAACCCAGGGAGGCTTACGTTTTTACCGGCAAAACAGATAAATCAACCGCCATAGCCCACATACACGTTTGTTAACTGCCGTGATTACGTTGCGGTGTCATTGGTGACACATTAGTTGGTTGACCAGAACGCATGCACACTCTGTTACCACATTGTGACATCAATGAAGATATTATGCTCATGTATAATTCATTGACAACGAACGTAACTTAACATGGCATTGCCTTCTTTTATTGTTTTCTATTCATTCACAAATGTTGTGATATCCACAAGCGTCCATCATATTATTTGTATCTATGTTTTGTAGGCACCTTGCCCTACCATATTCTGTATAGCGCACTGCTGCTCCGCTATCAACAAAATGCTGTGTATGTCTGGAATATCTTTTTGTTAACATGTATGTCAATATTGCTAAGAGTGATTATTCACAATTGGAGGCCCCCATGCTATGTCCTTAAGAAGGGCGTGTTAGTGTAATATGCACGTATGCCCTGACGAAGGCCGGTCCCCGGCCGTAACGTTTTCAATAAAGCATCGTTTTTCGTTTGCTCGTTCACTTGTTTTGGGGAGTATATATATATATATATATATATATATATATATATTATATATATTACACTTCCAATACATTCTCCTCGTTATGTCCCGGGGGCGTCCGCTGGAGAAAGGCAAATGGATTTAAAAATTTAATCCGACATTAGTATCCTTCGGATGTCCCATGGAACATCTGCTTCGGACGTGGACGTTCGTACTTTATCCGGATGTCCGAGGAAGCTTCAATGCCTATCGGGAAGAGCATATCTACCATTGCATCTCATCAAGGCTATTCTCGGGGGTACAACTACGACCATGTCTAGGCCTAATTGTCTAAATTGACATTTCTATTCCTTAATTTCTTAAACGTAATGAAGTGGTAGTGAGATATATTGCATTCCTCAAGATGTCACACACCTGACCAAATCTTTCGTTAATGTCCGGCACATTATACTTGTTATGAGGCTCACTGAATTGCCCGCACGTTATCTTCTATTAAACGTATAATTGGGAGGGAGGAGGGTAAGATACATGTGATATCAGCATAAAATGTCTTCGTAACAACAAGAGGCATGCCGCTTGCTGAAAGCACTCCAATCAATAAAATGCACCACATTGAAGCAGGGATATTGCGTCTCTCATAATCATATAGTAGTTTTGGGACGTTAAACCCCACATATCAATCAATCATTGAAGCAGGGATATCACCATGGAGTTTTCAACTATTTTCTATTGATATTCTTGGCACGATCATAAGACGAGAGTAAAAGTTATAGATTACATTGAGAACAGCGTCGACTGAGAGCGCACTATTCGGAATTATCAGTGCTATTTTGGAGAGTGTTTATGTAAAGGTACACAAAAAACTTTGGTCATTCCTAAATGAAGTGGTGCAGTTACTGTCACTCATAATGCTTCATGCACTTTCAGCGAGCTTTACGGCTTGAAATTCAGTTCAAATAATTACTTCCAAAATTTTCTTGCAGTTCTTCGCAGTTTTCCACCTCGTAGTAAAAAAAAAGTTGGTTTGGTCTTTCAAGCAGTAGAAATCCACCTTTTCTCCCGAATAATACTTCCCACATGCGTGCAACTCTATCGCTCTTGCTCCTGAATTTCCTTCCACACTCCTGACGATTCTTTAATATACGTAAGTGTGGTAAGTATTATTCTTTTCCTCTCTCAACTGCTTCCCTGTAAAGCTTTCCGTAACTTTCTAATCATCTTGACATCCAATGGCTGTTTTCGAAACGAAGACCCGAGCTTTTACTGCACAATATTAGGTCATTTAAATTTCACTCGCAACACGACATACAGAAGCATACTCGACATATTCCGGGGAAGTGGGCAGGAAGCTCACAGCGCACTTCTCGTAGTGAAAAAGGTGCATGAGAATGTTTTTGTGTTCCCTGCAAAGCATGACCCAAAAAACCATGTGGTTGCCCTCAAACGTAATATTTGCTATATATTCTTCAACTTATAAAAAAGATTTATGCCCACTCTTTATTAAAAAGTCACCAACAATTGCGATGCTGGCTGGTGGGAATCATAGGTGCAGCTTCACCCTACGGCAACACGAACTGTGTTATAGCAGTTCCTGCTTCTGGCTATCCACAATAGTGTCAGTGTAATCTTCATTGCATATTGCCAAAGAAACAGCAAACTATGCGCACCACTCTGTGCAATGTGGGCATTGCAAGCTAAATAAGACGCCGACAGCGCAGTTACAGGTGAAGCCAGCCGCCATTCACGTCCCATTCCTGCATGCGCACGAGCTCTTACCGAAGACTCAGCTCGTGTGACGGAGCAACGGAGCAAGAAAGCGACTTTAGATGACAGTGGATCGTGACATCGACAGTCTCCGGGTCACTCTCCACCATCCTTGTTTGCTCTATCGGTTGCTTCGATGTCAACAGCCATGCCACTCAACTCAATAACGGCACCCCAAAGCTACACTGTAAAACTGGTTCAATAACACTTTGGGCACACCTGAATGGTCGGGAAGGTGAACCCTTTTATACCACAACTTTTTACTTCAAGAAAGTAAATTTCTTTAGAGAGCGCTGCTTAGCGATATTCTCCTAAGCTTTCTATAGTCGACAAACAACAGTCAGTATGTTGATTACAGTCAGAATGATAACATGAAGGTCATGAATAAAATTAACTAGTTAGATGTCGCTGGTAAAACGTTTTCGCAGTGGAAGTTGTGCAGGAGGAAGAAAGTTTCACATCCAAATGGCCCAATTTACGAGAGTGAATGACTTGTTTCCTGATCTCAGAAGAAAAACACGCCAAAAAACGCGGCGATAACTTGAAGCGTTGTGCCTGTTACCTGCTGTGTTTATATAAATCACCGTCCCTGCTTTAAGATCATGAGATGTCCAGCCTGCTGAATGCTCTTCAGCAAACAGGAAGCACACGCACACACACACACACGCACGCACGCACACACACACACACACACACGCACACACACACACACACACAAACCTGCGAATGGTTAGGCCATTTTACAGCTTTTACTAAATAACGCTGACACCTGCAGAAGACGAGAGCTTGCGCAGTCAATCAGAATAAACATACTGTCCTTGAAGAGCGCACAGGTCGGCATGAGAACTCATAATTTGCCAGATATATTAGCAAAGGTGCACAATATATTCAGCTTTACATATACAAATATATATATATATATATATATATATATATATATATATATATATATATATATATATATATATATATCGTCCAGTAAATCTTCCGTGAGCGGTCACAACGTGGTTTATTTCGACGTTTCGGCCTAGAGTATGGCCTTCATCAGGATTAAAGGTACAGTTTGTTGGTGCTCAGCTTTATACAATCTCAAATCAGAGGGAAAGGAAAGAGAAAAAAGACAGAAAAAAGAAAAAAAGAAAAAAGATGAAAAAAAAAAGAATATAAAGTGGACTCCCCTCGGGCATCCCCCTTGCACTCTTCCTTCCACTTCCTCCTTCATCTCTCTCCCCTTTCTCCTCTTCACCATTCTGGCGTATATATATATATATATATATATATATATATATATATATATGATAATGTAAATGCAAGGTCAAAAGATGTAGCAGCGTCGGTACAGAAGCTGCAAGAGCAGGCCGAGTATACTGGCAGCGTCGCAGCAGCGACCAGGCAGCCTTAGCTCGCTTCTCGCGCCAACGTGTTGATGTCGCTGCAGTGGTGGGCATTCATCTTCACTACATTTCGTCCCCCGTCGCAAAAAGAGCCAGCCTGGCGACTGACGGAGAGCACAGTATGAGCGGATCGTAATAAGGTTTCAATCGCTGTACGTCAACGGTTTCCCGACCCCGAAAGTGCTGGTCTGTGGATGGCGTAATGGGTTCGACGATGTAGTTAGCAGGTGAAGTCTGCTAGACAATGCAATAGGGTCCCTGACGTATTGAAAGAAGCTTCGAGGAAAGGCCTGTAGGGGCAGCGGGAACCCAACGCCACTCAAGAGTGTCCGGAACAAAGTTAGGGTACGGCTGGTTATCCTCACGTTGAGATTTTTGTCTACATTGGTCGATGGTTGTAAACGAGTGGGTGAGCTTACGACATTCATCGGCACGGCGGGCAGCTTCAGAGATAGGCCTAGACTTAGAGGAATGGAGATGGTAGGGTAGAATGGTATCTAGTCTGGTGGAAGTATAACATAAAAAATGGCGAAAAGCCCGTAGTCGCCTATGGAGCAGTGTTATATGCGTACGTCACAAAAGGCAGAATGAGGTCCCAATCGAAGTGGTCTGAGGCAACATACTTAAATAGCATGTCCCCAAGGGTGCGGTTTAATGTTTCTGTCAATTCATTCGTCTGCGTATGGTAGGCGGTGGTAGTCCGGTGAATAATATGACATTCGGCAAGGATTGCGTTGACGACTTCAGAGAGGAATACACGTCCTCTGTCGCTGCAAAGTTCACGCGGTGCGCTGTGATGGAGAATGAAGTTCCACAGGAGAAAAGATGATACGTCACGTGCTGTGGCAGCGAGCAAAGTGGCTGTTTCTGCGTATCGCGTCAAGTAGTCGACAGCGACCACGATCCAACGGCTTAGGGAAGCCATGAATGGAAGAGGCCCATACAGATCGATTCCAACGTGGTCGAAAGGCCTGGCTGGGCAAGGGATTGGCTGGATCAAACCAGAGGCGTGATGAGGGAGAGCTTTGCGTCGTTAGCACTGTGAGCATGACTGAATGTATTTGCGCACAATGATGTACGTGCCTCGCCAATAAAACCAGGAGGAAAGCTGCGCGTATGTTTTGAAGACGCCCGCATGTGCGCACTTAGGGTCAGCGTGGAAACCTGAACACATTGCAGCACGAAGATGGCGAGGTCTGACAAGTAACCACTTTCGGCCGTCGGAATTTTAAATCCTTCAATGAAGGAGGCCACCGTTGACCTTAAACTGAGCCGCTTGATGGCGCAACGTTCGAGAAGATGGAGAAGTCGACGAGTCTGAAAGGAATCGCAGAAGAGTGCTGATCCAGTCATCCTTACGTTGCTCAGACGCAATGTCGCAGTTTTCTGGGAACGCAACCATTTCGTCCACGGCAGAAGGAAATGCAGAGCTTTGGAAATACGAGGAGAGGCCAAGAAAGCTGCGCAGAACTTTCAGAAACGCAAGTTTAGGGAACTCTGCAACTGCCCGAAGCTTGGCGTTGTCAGGAAGAATACCATCTTCAGAGACAACATGGCCGAAAATGATGAGCTGATTTACGCCGAAGCGGCATTTCTTCAAGGGTAGCTGAAGGCCGGCGTCAATTAAGCACAGCAGTAATTCATCTAGCCTGCAGAGATGTGTTGGAAAATCTGGTGAAAATCTAACTACGTCATCCAGGTAGCACAGACGTGTTTTTCACTTCAGGCCACGCAAAAGATTGTTCATCATCCGCTAGAATATTGCGGGCGTTTTGCAAAGACCAAAAGGCAAGACACAAAATTCGTAAAGGCCATTAGGTGTGGCAAAGGCCATCTTAGGCTGATGCTCAGGTGCCAGAGGGACTTGCCAGTAGCCACTCCGCAGGTCAATAGGAAAGAAATACTCCGCACATTGGAGGAAGTGAAGGGCGTCATATATATATATATATATATATATATATATATATATATATATATATATATATATATATTTATATATATATAGGCCACGACGGAAATGAATCAGATGAGACATTAGCAAGACACGCACCGGGGATTCGTATCGGAGACACCTCACTTTTCAGCGCGCTGCATAACCGACTAGGTCACGTCACCAATACTGGTCATCTCACTAACGGCGAGCTACACATATAAACCATTTACCAGTGGTTCATTGTCAATGAACGTATAAGAAACATTTTTTAACAAAACATTTTCAGCCGCGGCCACGTCTGTGTGGAACACGTGAAGAGCCGGTTTTTGCTCAGCGGGGCTAAACCTCGGGGCAGTATCAGCCTCTAACGTGGTCAGCATGACAACTAGGCCGTAATGCTCCTGATACACCACTACAGAGCCCTAAACTGCCTGAAGGTTTCAGCCCGCAGAGCGAAAACCGTCTGCTCGAGCGCTCTATACAGACGTGGCCGCGGCTTTACAAGATTTCCATTACAAGATTTCCCTAAACATTGACGTGTCCGATGGCTTCATCATTCATGAGGTGGAGTCACTGAAGTACATGCGGTTCTATAAAAGGGGCATTCTAAAACGTCTCTGGCTCCACTCCGTTTCTAAAGCAACAAGAAAAACTGTTCGCATCATGTCCAGAACTATTCGGAAAGTAGCTGGTCTTTTTGTACCTGTTAATTGAGCTTTAATCAAAATGCGTACTGCCACCAAAACTTTATACGGACAAATTAATTTCGCTGACGCTGCAGAGGAGTGGTGAATTTTGCGCTGTTGAAATATCGCATGGCTTCGCTGTCACAACAGTGTACATATCATCAAGAACCTTGCGGACTGACGTCATCAAAATATTGCTGCTCAACTTTTATGCATTGTGCCCACATTAGGTGCCGGTGATAGTTCCTAGAGACTTCAACGTTATATCGCTTCGTTATTGAGTTTTGTGGATTCGGCCCTTGGGGCCGGATTGAGAAAACTTACTCACGAAAACAATTTTGCGCAAGAGAAATTTTGTTGCGTAAGTTCATTCAAGAAGTGAAAAAAAACGTTGTAAGAGGCCATTGTTGTCACATCGGCCGCTGCAATAATGCGCGCTGTGACTGCCCAAGAACATGTCAGCGATGGTGATGCAGTTGCTACATTTGCTTACGTCACCGAAAAGTGCTCGTAAGAGGATTCACGAAGCAAAATTTTGGGTAAAAGGAGCGTGGCTAACAGAAAATCATAAGAGTTGTCTGAATGGCTTAAAACAATGTTGCTACTTAGAACCTGCCGTAGCGGCAGTATACTTTTGTGATCTTGCTGGTTTTGAGTTAATTCACGCCCATGGGGCTGCCTGATGACTGCTGGTGCGTTTTTATTTCTTTTGGCGCTTTGAGTTTTGTGTGTTGTTTCCCTTGTACGCAGTGGATGGTATTGGCAACCACTGTCGTCAAATAAGTTTGAAGTCGCAGTGATTGAAGAATCCTATGGGGCGTCAATGGCGTAAAATTATGGTTGTAAGAATTTGTGGTTTGAAAAAAACCAATGTGCTAGATGAACGGTCGGTGCATTCAAACGCGGCACGGCATAGAATCAACCTTATTTGTTATGTTGATGTGTTGCGCCTCATCTCATCCAATTAAAAGTACGAGTGGAGATCCTTGCCTCATTGACGGAAATTACCACCAAAGAAGTTAATGGGAGCACATTTCTTGCACGCTTTTGGAAATAAAAATGAGATGAACTTTTCAGTGAGTGGCTTATAAAGCTTGTGCTCTAGTGTACTTCGATTGCCTCTAACAGTTCAATGGGCGCGATCCCTGAAATGCAGCTGTCCATACAATTTGGGACGATCTGGAATTGCGTGTACTTTGTAACCAAAGCGTATTATGGGTGCGCGTGATTATGTATGGAACTACAAACAATTCATGTTTCCACCTTCAATGTTCAGAAACCGATATTAACCGTGAATATATGGCAAGCAGTCAAAATAAAATGACCCTAGTGACTTTAAAAGACACAGGAAGTATGCAAAACATTAGAATTCTGGAGCGAACCTTGGCTGAATTCGTCCCTGCGTCAATTGCCAGCCATTTAACTTGGCGCACGATTATCATTCAAATATAGAGCGAGCCACGGACATGTATTTCGTGCGACGCAGCGACCACTTGACTGCGGAATAATTGCGTTGTAAAGGCGAATCCCCATCGCATGCTCTGATCGAAGCCGACGACAAACGCGAGCAGACGACGGCTTGGCCGACAGCCATAGCTTGCGATTGGTTGTGAAGCAACACCCTCAACATCAGCTCACTCTGTGACGTTACCAAAACACTTCTTTAATCTGGCACGCCTCTCGTGGTCGTCATATCATCCCCCTCGCACATAAGAACAAATTTAGTCATGCCGTGAAAAATGCGCTAGTACTTTCTAAGAGCTATTTTAAAGTTCTTCCTTACTCCATGTTCTCTGACGTGTTGCGCAGTCCTCGGAAACAACATCGCTTCATAAACAACATATTGGTCGGTGCGGATTTTCGCAAACGCCTTTCGCTCGAATTCCTTCAGCGTTCGACTGAATCTGTTCTGAATACCGCTGCTTTTTCGGTGCTATTAAACGGTGTGAGAACAAGCATCAGTGAATAGGGGTATGGTGACGCGTAGAAAAGCCTGTGCCTCGGTGTGTTTATCAAGCGAGATCGGCGCTTGTGCTTCAACGACAACTAGCACTCGGGAAGGCTGTAATATGTGTGTTTTTGCGCTGGTAACAGTTCGTTAACTTCACTCTCCAGTCTTTCAGTTCGGTGATGTGTGACATTTTAAATTTACAGCGTTTTGGCACCTTACTTGAATGACCCCAAGTACGTACGTAAGCGTATGAACTACGCGCTATGCTCGGTTCTTGCTTCGCCACTGGTTAGCCCGTACGCTTCTATTTTCTTGTGAGCAATCTGGTGTTCGGGAGTGAAACAATGTTCGGTGTGAACAGTAGTGCTGTGTTGACGTTTCCAAGATTTGTGAAAAAGCTGTGCTCGTGTGAATAAAATCTGAAAGACATCGTTGATAACTGTTTTGCCCTGCGATGCTGCGTTGGTGGAGCTTGGCGTTTTTGTTTGTTAACTCGTCACTTCTGCGTTTTGTGATAACCATAGTCCTAGCGCTGTGATGTGATGAACCGAAGCTGCGAGATGCTACATTCTGTTGTGGATCGTGTTACTTTGGCAGCGTGCCTAGACTGTTCTGCGGTAAGAAATTGAGAGTTCTATGTGCCAGCGAGAGCCCATGAACTGTTCTTTGGTAAGATTTTGAGAGCTGTGTGTGCCAGCGAGAGCCCATGAACGTAAAGCTTCCCTCCGGCCCCCAGAAAGAGCAAATATTTTTCCGGTGCCTTGTTTTGGATGAAGTTGTAGGCCAGTACCGGCTAACTACAGGTTTCCGAGTTCGTCTGGCTATTGTTTTGCACGGCACTAGAGCCTTGACAACAGCCAGTTATGGCCAGTTCTTACACTATATTAATGGACGTGCATGCCTGGCCAGCTCTTCATTGCTGTCATCGGCAGCTTCCAGTTAGCAGATGTCTTTTTCCTGTTGGCCCTAGAGGACACTTGGTTCCTCATGACACTGACGGCTACTAAATGCTGCCATCGGTTAGTTGACCTTGCAGAACTTAATTTGTTGCTCTTCGCGCAGTACTATAACATGTGCAAGTTTTTAAGCTCATCAGATATAATGTATCTCTATTTTACGTTCATGCATGAAAAATATACTACTACTGTTACATGCATACATATAATATGGAGAGGTTGGCAAGTATATAAAAAGATTTCGTGATTTGATATAGGTGAGCTCTTGTTTGATTATTAGGATGGGCCTGTATATTTACCCTGTTTGATAGTTGGAAAGTTAATGTGAATGTATTTTTCAGGAGCCAGGTTGCACTTGAGAAATCCGTATTATTTTGAAAAATTAGTTATACAGACCATTACCGCTGTGGTAGCACCATACTTCACTAGGACATATGTAATGCGGTACGTAAATATAACATGGGGTTCAGTTTGCTTCAAAGTGATTACAGCAGATTTGATCACTTTGACGGAGTGATAGCTTTGTGAAATAAGTATTAGAAGCGGGTGTTTTAATGGGTGTTTTTAAATATCTCGTTTTTAGCTCTTCACAGATCACAGAGATTAGTTTGTTAAGGTTCCGTGATGCATCGATTGCACACACTGGCGCAACAAGCCTCATCATGACTTGGAGCACCTGTACAAAAATAGGAAGGACATGTGCTCCCTAACTGTACAACTGTATGTCACTGCAGGGACAGTTATCATTCAGCGGACCTGAATGTGGCCTAGAAGCATGCATGGCAGCCTCATCTGAAAGGACTGCGATCTCTTTGGGAGCTTCGAGGGCCCAAAACTGCCTAACGGCTGGCTGCAAGGTTAGTTTTTCTTTACTACATACGATTAAGTGAACACAACTTACTGGCGGAACATGGGAGAGGCCTTTGTCCTGCAGTGAACGTAGTCAGGCTGATGATGATGATGACTTACTGTGCACATTGAAAACCCTAGCAAGGTTGCTTGCAGTGGATACCTGTATTATTCTCACACTTAATGCTTATTGATCATTAGTGGAACTAAATTTCGAAATAATTAAGAATGTTGAAAGTTGAAAGCCTGCAGCGCATGAATGAAACTTCAATCATCTGAGGCTCAAAACCTCGTGCTTTTGAACGAGCACAAATACTTTGATTCCTTATTGAGCTCTCAAACTTGTGACTCACTCTGTAGATCAAGTGCTCTGGAAATTGATAGCTAGGGGGTAAAAATCACCTGGCTGTTCACAACTTGCAAGGAGAAACACCTATTGAACAAGCCTCAGACGACATAGGGCCAGTAACCACATTTTATACTTAATGTAGCTTTTTCTCTCTCAGTGCTGTGGCATGTTGTGTTTCAGCCGAACGTGTTCACCACGATTGCATAGTGATATATATTTTAGGGGCGAAGCTCCTTAGGGCCTGGGCTGTGCGTCCCCTGTAGCCTGTATGTGGTGGGCTCGGCGGCTGTGCACCAACGCAGACCGCTAATCCTTTCACTCTTGTCATGCAGGTGTTTCAGTGCGCATTCCTGCGCATACTGCTTTCCGTTTTCCTGCCAGCTTCTTTGACCACACCGTTGCAGTATCAACATCGTTCCAGCGAGAGTGGCACGCTTTCCTGTCACGCCCTCTTGGTCTTCGACACAAGCTTATCAACCGCAACGTACTTGGAACCACTGGATTTCACCACACGCAACAGATCTGGATCCCTTCCGGCGCCACCGGTCAGCTACATGGTCCTCGACAAAACCTGGTCGACGCTATCAGCATCGGCATCGATGCCTGTGTCGACTACAAAAGAGCGGCCTTTGCCGGCGGCGCTGTGTGGGCTCGGCGGCTGTGCACCAACGCAGACCGCTAATCCTTTCACTCTTGTCATGCAGGTGTTTCAGTGCGCATTCCTGCGCATACTGCTTTCCGTTTTCCTGCCAGCTTCTTTGACCACACCGTTGCAGTATCAACATCGTTCCAGCGAGAGTGGCACGCTTTCCTGTCACGCCCTCTTGGTCTTCGACACAAGCTTATCAACCGCAACGTACTTGGAACCACTGGATTTCACCACACGCAACAGATCTGGATCCCTTCCGGCGCCACCGGTCAGCTACATGGTCCTCGACAAAACCTGGTCGACGCTATCAGCATCGGCATCGATGCCTGTGTCGACTACAAAAGAGCGGCCTTTGCCGGCGGCGCTGTGTGGGCTCGGCGGCTGTGCACCAACGCAGACCGCTAATCCTTTCACTCTTGTCATGCAGGTTAGTAAAACTTACAGTCTTCTCGCTAAGAAGTCTAGTAATTACCTGCTGTTTCAGCTGCCGAGCCCACACTGCTGTGTTCTTGTTGCACTTGAGTGTTCTCGTGTGATTCGTGCCTTGTTGATGATGTCGGGCGATATTGAAAGCAATCCGGGTCCTGCTTCTAATGCTGTACTAACTGAACTGCAGAAATTGTCTGCCGGTCAGACGGAATTAATCAGTCAGGTACAGGACCTTAAATCCCATTTGCTATCAACAGATAAATCTATAGCAGATCTCAGTAGACGCATGACTGATCTGGAAGGGCACTGTCAAAATATTATCTCCTTACGTACTGATGTGGAAGCGCTCAGAAGAGACACCGCTCGCGCGAGTGACCTTCTGCGCAAGCTTGAAGCGCGCGTGGATGAAGCCGAGAATCATTCTCGGCGCAATAACCTCATATTTTATGGCCTTCCTGAATCAACTGGATCGGAAGCACTTGTCCAAGTTGAACAACTTGTCGTCAAGCACTGCCGTGATCGTCTAGGTATTTCCATCGATCCGAAGGAAATTGAGCGCGCGCATCGTCTGGGTCGCCGCAAGGGTACTAACCACCATCGCCCCATAATAGTTAAATTCGCATTCCATAAAACAAAAGGAGAGATTCTTTCTAATGGACGGAAATTTAAAGGAACCACTTTTAGTGTTGGTGAAGATTTTTCACGTCGTGTGCAAAACGTCCGTCGGCAATTGATTGCCTTTGCTAAAACCAAGTCGCTGCCTTTTTCCATCACGTACAAGACACTGCTAATGGGTCACAAGCGCTACGTCTACGATGAGCAATCGCAAACTGTAAGGGAAGCGTCGTAGCAATTTCCTCGGCGCAAATCTGCCGGGCACACCCCCACACCTCAATCTGGCATGTCACTCTCGGTAGTCTTTGCTAACGCGCGCAGTTTTTTTCCGAAACGCATAACTTTTTCTGAGCTTGTTTTGTCATCAAGCAGTAACGTATTGGTGATAACCGAGACTTGGCTGACAAATGATATAACCGATGCAGAAGTGCTAGATCACCTACCTGGATTTCAACTTTATCGTAAGGACCGTACAGGCGCACGTGGAGGCGGGGTTCTGATGGCTGTGCACCAACAGTTATCGTGCTCGGTGGCCAGGACCAACTCTTCTGAACTTGAAATTCTTTGGGTCGTTTGCCGTGCTCACCCTCATACTGTCCTTGTAGGCGTTTGTTATAGGCCCCCGAACAGTGACCCAGATTTCGCATATAAGCTCAACAACAACCTGAGTGACCTTGGGAAACAGTATCCGCAAGCAGAGATACTGCTTTTCGGCGATTTTAATTTTCCTCAAATAGATTGGAGTAGTAGCGTCCCGTCAGCTGTGGGCAGTGAGCCCGCAAGGGACTTCATAGATTTCTGCCTGAATTGCAATCTAACCCAACTTGTATCCCAACCAACGCGCGTTACAGAGAGCAATTCCAGCATCTTAGATCTAATACTAACTAGTCATCAAGAGAGCTTATCATCAATTACATATCTGCGTGCCGTCAGTGACCACAAGGTAATCCATGCGGCTTTTGCGTTTCGACCTGTAAAACGCGATCTTGTCACCAAAACAATCCGTCTTTACGACAAGGGCAATTATAGTGCCATCAATAATGAATTGATATCTTTTCTTCCTGAGTTCGAGAGAATAAGCCATACACGCTCTGTGGATGAGAATTGGATTATATTTAGAGATAAGTTAGCCACTCTTGTCGAGAAATTTATCCCAAAAATAACGTTTACCGCAAACCGTAACAAGCCATGGTTTTCACGTACACTTCACAAACTAAGAAACAAGAAAAAACGCCTCTTCCGATCAGCCAAACAGTCTAAACTTCTGTCCTTATGGGAAAAATATTACGCCGCGGAAGATGATTATCTTAGAACCATTCGTAACGCCAAACACGTGTTCTTTCATGAAGAGCTGCCCAAAATGCTTGCAACCAGCCCTCGCAAATTCTGGGAGGTGATAAACCCTCAGGAGATGCGCACCACTAGTCTTTCAAATGCGCATGGCGATATAGTCGACAACAATGAATGCGCGAACCTTTTTAACGAGGCCTTTTTCTCTGTTTTTACGAATGAGAGTTCAGTTCCCGATTTTTCTTCACCTGCGTGCAGCACCGAGTCTATGCCCCCGATTGCATTTTCTACGGACGGCATCATTTCGATTATAGAAAAGATTAAGCTTTCTTCTTCTGCAGGTGTGGATGACATTAATTCAAAACTTCTCATAAATGTTAAACATGTGTGTGCCGCATACCTTACATTGTTATTTTCGCAGTCATTATCATCAAGCATTCTGCCAGCAGACTGGAAAGTAGGCAAGGTCGTTCCAGTCTACAAATCAGGTAACAGAGATTCTCCACTAAATTACCGTCCCATATCTTTAACAAGTATCCCCTGCAAAATCATGGAACATGTCATCTACTCCCATATCATCAACTTCTTGGACTCAATGCACTTTTTTCATCCTTCTCAACACGGGTTCCGAAGGGGTTATTCTTGTGAAACGCAGCTGGCCATTTTCATTCATGACTTACATTCTAACCTTGACTGCAACATTCAGACCGATGCTCTTTTCCTGGATTTCGCTAAAGCATTTGACACTGTCCCTCACAAACGCCTAATTCTTAAATTATCTCTGTTAAATCTAGATCCTAATGTACTTGCATGGATAACATCTTTCCTGACTAATCGTTCCCAGTTTGTGTTTGTTAATAATCACTCATCTAACCGACTACCTGTAACCTCAGGTGTCCCGCAAGGGTCTGTCTTAGGGCCTCTACTCTTTTTAATTTACATTAACGATCTACCATTGCATGTATCATGTAACTTTCGTATGTTTGCCGATGACTGCGTAATCTACCGATCAGTAACCAACATTCATGACCAAACACTAATTCAGCATGATCTTAACAACATACAAACATGGTGTGATCGTTGGTTAATGAACTTAAATCCTAATAAATGTAAGCTTGTTTCTTTTTCTCGCCACCGTAACCCTTTTGAGTTTACCTATTCCATCACTAATGTTCCCATACAATCAGTTCAATCATTCAAATACCTCGGCATCACCTTGGCTCATGACCTGTCTTGGCGTCATCACACTACTAACATCATCTCGTCTGCTAATAAATCACTCGGATTTCTCAGACGACACTTACGCCATACTCCGCCTCACGTCAAGACGCTTGCGTACAAATCATTTATCAGGTCCAAACTCGAGTATGCATCTTCCATCTGGAGCCCTCATCAATCATACATCATAAGAGAACTCGAATCACTTCAAAATCGGGCTACCAGGTTCATTCATTCTGCATATTCGTACGATATCAGCATCTCATCTCTAAAGGCGGAATCAGGTCTAGAAACCCTTGCTTCACGCCGACAGTATGCCACCCTCTCTCTTTTTCATATGTTTTATTTCAGTTCACTGAATCATCCACCGTACATCACGCCCCCTCCGCACATATCCCATCGCACTGGTCATCCGTTACAAGTCGCAATACCACGTACCCGGACCACTGTATTCCAAGCCTCCTTTTTCGTAAGAGCAGCAAAAGACTGGAACGGCCTTCCTCACGCCATCTGTACCATCACTAACCCATCTATGTTTGCAGAAGCCATTAAAAACACCGTTGTATAGTTCTCTTTTTTTTTTTTTTGTTATGCACCACCCCTTATGTAATACCCCTACAGGGGGTCTTTAAGGAAATAAAAGTGAAGTGAAGTGAAGTGAAGTATGTAGCCACCTCTAGTTTAGTTCTTGCAGTGTTCACTAGATGGCGGTACCGTCCCCTGTATGTAACCACCTCTAGTTTAGTTCTTGTAGTGTTCACTAGATGGCGGTACCGTCTCCTGTATGTAGCCACCTCTCGTTTAGTTCTTGTAGTGTTTACTAGATGGTGGTACTTGTAGCTGATGATAAAAAGATGCAAGATGTTATAAACTAGAAAGCGGTACTTGTAGTTGATGAAAGACGCGAGATCTTATAAAATAGGAATGATGTCACATATGGCGCGTATCATTGGTTGAAGGCAATCGTTCGATTTAGTGCGGCGACGTACGCTAGGGGAAGGATGTAATAAAATCGAGTGGGCAAAATGTACAGAGGATTCATGGTTTACCAGGTTTACCTCCGGAGCTTCGCCCACTCATCATCATTCACTTCGTGGATAAGGCAGAATTTTTTTTACAACTTTTACCTGACCTAAGTATGAATTGTTGATCTCTAAAGGTGACGTTCAGAGTGTTTCGAAGCCGTAGCTTTTCATCTCTTTGTCTGGGGCTAGCCGTCTTAAGCAGCAAGGCGGTGCAGCCAGTACACATGCAAGCAAAGTCAGGGAACGCTCCTTTGGTGTTCTATGGAAGACACAGCATATTCATCCGGCAAGACGCTGATATCAACAATAATTGTGAGTGTTGGTGGCACCTGTAGGAGCCCATTGTTTTTGTTGCATATACCTATTTCCCCAGATGAAGCGCATTTTCGAAAGGTTTTCTTCGTTTGGAATAATAGATGCGAGCAACAAGCACACTCATCATCCACAAGTGCTTTGTGTCTTCTAGACTGCCCTTTTGCTCCTATATTGCGGTATGGTGAGCTGGCTATGTTAGATAGCCTTTAAGTTATAGACATTAGCTGTTTTGTTGTAATGCAGTCGAACTTGTGTTTCTTAGTGAACTTATTCGTGGTATGCTTCTCTCACTTAGTGTAAACTTGAAATAAAAGAAACTTTACTGGCCTATTATGCCCGGCAGAAGTTTCATGCTTTCATCTATAACATTGTAGTTTTGCTTTTGTATCATAATGAAACATATTTTCAGCTTTCACTGTTTGTGTGTGTGTTGAGACTTTGTTTCTTTTTATTATTTCTACATACTTGTCATCGGCCTCTGAAAACACATCTGTAAATATCAGCATATATCTAGCAACTGTTCACGTTTGCATGTAGCATGCTTGTGACAACGATCTTTATTTTTCTAAGTTTCAGCAGTAACAAGGAGTCCCGTGCTCCACGGTCATGTACAGTATATCGAGAACAGAGGACAGAAGACCAACGAGTAGAAAGGCACTGCCAGTGACTGTTCTCCTGCTAAAAGTTTGCGACCGCAGAAAGTGCACATTGTGATTTCAGGAGCAGTTTGAATCGTATACGTAACATTCTGTGCAGCTGCAGTTTAACTTCTTAGCAGTGCATTATTCAGCAGTTCCTTTGCTTGCATTCCAAATTATTTAAACGTCGCATGAAACATACCAACATATGGCACTAATTTAAAGGCTGCTGTAGTATTGGTGGGCAAATAATTTTGAGCTGTAGTTTTAACATGCTTGTTAATCAAAGTGCCTGCGTGTCTCTGCATTTAACTGCCATAAATCCCTGCATTCGTGGTCGGCAATGGTAACTGTGTTTCCCTTCTTTGTAGTACAAGAAGTAAAGCCATGGATACGGTAACCTTGTATTTAGTCGATATAATCCTTTAGTATACACTCATTTGTATAGCACCAATGATGCCATGTGTGTATAAACTCTGGGAAGTGAATTAAATGGATAAATTTATTTGAACAGAAGAGAAACATCACTGCTTCTAGTATACCTAACAGTAGATTTCAGTGCTTGTGTATTGTTATCCCACCTCCTGTCCGTCCTTCGACAGGCTACTTCTCTGTTTCTACTGTGTGAGTTTAATTTTTTAATGTATACTTTGCTCGGATAGGTTTGTTCATATTGTAATTGTGTACTATGCAAGTGACTTATCCTCTATGCAGCTTTACTCGCACTAGAAATAAAAGTATTTATTTCAGTTTAGACGTGGCTATAGCATGTATTCACGTATTTTTTCTATGTTCCTGTAAAATTGTTTAGCCCTACAAAAGTACTGGTATACTCTAATATGAAAGCTGGCATCTTGTTTGTTAATGGAAGTAACAATGTGTTTACGACCATTGATACTATTCTCAGATGAGCTGTTAAAACTCTATGGAAATGTATTTACAATTATTTGAATTGTGTGAAGATAAATGTTCTTGTGTTCTTTTATTGTGGTCCCTGTTTCATGCAAATGACACATAATTACTTTGTAGTCGGGTAGCACGAGTTGTGATTTTACACATATGTTCTGAGCAAAACCATAGTTGGCCAGCAGCCAAGACATACATGCAGTGCACTGGAGCATCATCTCACATAATTAGTGTACAGTCTTTGCCCGCCAGTGAACTGAACTTTTTAAGCAGACTAACAGACAGCTCAATGGGAACTGTGTTGATGTGCAAACTTAGAAGTCTTTTCGAGGAGTGCTTTCGAGAAACAAAATGGGGTCTATAGCTGTCAGTATGATCACTGCTTGCAGGAACTTAGCAGCTTAGAATTGTATTATTCATGTATTATCTAGAAGAGCTTTGCGCTGTACCGGCTTTTTCGCCCAAGTGTCCTAACATCTTTTGTATGTGTGTTTTGAATAAGCCAAGCTAAGTTAATAACCATAGTAATAATGCAGACATGTACAAAATTTTGATGAACAGCCTTTTTCTTTAGCATGACATTGTCGAAGGCTTTATTCTTTTGTTTCTTAAGAAAACTGCTTCTCACTCGGCAGCAACAGAAACTGTGCATCAAGCTTTTCCGACATGATTCGAGAAACACCGAGTTCAGACATGGCAGTGCTGATGGATTTATCTCATGAGTTACTTTCTGTATGTCCAAAATGAAAGTATTAGAATTCTTGTTTTACTTTCATTTTAATACTTGAACCTCAGTGTATGTATGTATGTATGTATGTATGTATGTATGTATGTATGTATGTATGTATGTATGTATGTATGTGAACGTACGTATGTGTATGTATGTATGTATGTATGTATGTATGTATGTATCTTTAAATGAGAATCCGTTTATCATTGCTGAGTAAGTTTGGTGATGATTTGGCTCATTTTGTTTGTAGTTCTTTTTCTTCTTCGCATTATGCATTTCGATTTGTTTTTTACTGCCAAAATATAAATGTAGCCTTACACAAATTATGTGCATTCGAAGGAGTTGTTTCATTTGCCAATGTACAGTCATGAGCGAGAAATTAGGTAAAATGAAACCAACCAGAAAAGATTAGAGCATAGCTCTTCTACATGGCATATCTTGTACACATTGCGTTGGTCGAATATGTCAATTTCAACATATCAATTTCAGTCAAAATAAACAATCTATCGTGTAGAGCACAAACCTAGTGAAGCTGAATACACAGATTATGTTCATGCACCTTTCATTTGTACTGGAAATGTTGTTAATAAGAAATGAACTTTGGTTTAAAAATTGCGTGTAGTAACCAAAAGCAGTGTATCTCTCCATGACTCGAATCAATTTGCTATTGTTCTGTACCGCTCTGGACAACCTTGAACCCTCTCAGCAGAACTCGAGTAGCTGCTATAGCTTTATAACCATTGGCAGTGGCATTGCACTGAAGCGCGTAACATGACAGATAGCGAGAGAGACAAAACAAACTAATCGCTATTTGTGTCGTCTTCTCAAACTCTCCGTGCTAATTTGCATTGCTGCATGTAATGATGCCCACCAAATTAGCACGAAAACGTGTCGCGACATAGGCAATTAACTTGGCCGCAAGCAATTAGCTCGCTACATGTCTAGGTTTTCTTCAAACGTTCGTGGCGACTTACCGCTTGTTGAATATCCAAACATGTGAAAAAGTAATATGCCAGGTATGATAGAGGTATTTAAGCACTGGGCATTTTAGCGATAAGAGAGGCTGAAGGGGAAAATTATTAACCCTGAATTCTGTGATTTATAGAGGAGCACGGCACAACACTTTCGGGTCAAAAGGGAAATGAAAGAAAAAAGCGTGAAAGCCACCTTCTGAAGAAATGAGTACCTGCCACCACGCATAATCTCAGGCCGGGCAACCTCTTTCAAAAAAGTGCTCGCTGACATTGCGGATCAAACCCAGTACCTCCTAGATTGTAGCTGAGCGCTGTAACGGCTCGTCCACTGCAGCAGTGCTTGCGTTCACTCTATTGCTGTTATATCGTCAATTCTTCGAATGACGACAAATGCAAAAACGCACTGCGGTACTTGGTCAAATTAAAAAAAATAATTGGAATGCGTTTGCCCAAAGTTACTAGAAGATAAAAACCTCCACGTGAGGTTGCAATATCGTGCACCACTTATCATATACATTAATGCCATGGTGTTGGGATAATCCATTGATATGTGGGGTTTAACGTCTCAAAACCACCATATGATTATGAGAGACACTTTAGTGGAGGGCTCTGGAAATTTTTACCACCTGGTGTTCTTTACTTTGCACCCAAATCTGAGCACACGAGCCTAAAGCATTTCCGCCTCCATCGGAAATGCAGCCGCCGCAGCCGGGATTCAATCCCGTGACCTGCGGGTCAGCAGCAGAGTACCTTAGTTACTAAACCACCGCGGCGAGGCATGGTGTTGGGATAGCTGGCTCTAACATGCGCTACCTTCTCATAGTTTGCCAAATAAAAATAAAAAAAAGAAAAGTTATTCGGCCTGTAACAGCGCTAATAAACTATTATGAATGCTCTGTCACTAGTGCCAATTTGTTTTCATCGGTGTTATTTAAGGAAGATTGGGCTCATTAACTCACAACTCTCTTAACCAGCGTTGATTCTCACATCTAAAGACAGTCACAATTCATCTCGCTTTCTATGTGGCTGTCGCCCCCATGAAACGCGTATTTCACTTTTTATGCTCTCCAAGCATCTGACGCTGCTTTGCGGAAACTTTTCGTGAAGCCTGCCGGGCCAGAAAATTGTCTTTGTTATCTATCAATTTCAAGCTTTCGCGAAGACCAAACAAGAGTCTTTTTTTCTCTCTCTTTTCGTCCTTTTTGCACGTGTGATAACATCTCTCGACTTCAATACTCGTATACACGTCCCTAGCTTTGCTTGTTCGCTCAAACACCGCTGGACGAATTGACCGCACCACGTTTTGTGAAAAGAATTAGCACTGAACACACCTCCCGACGAGTCTCCCATGTTTCGCGTTGACACATATCTAAGCGTAAGCGTATCCACGTTCTTGCATGCCGGCTTTATCAAAGTGCTGCGGTGCATGGAACCTGTGAAGTTGCGCTCGCAATTTCTTTTGATTACTGATGTTCTATATTTCTGCACAATTTGTCCGCAGGCACGAAAGTCACTCCTGTGCGTTGTAATAAGAATGTTGTAAAAATGGCAATTTTTTACGTCTAGGTACAAAACACCCTTACGTTCCCCTCCATACCGTGCTCGATTACACCGGATTAGTTGAGTAGCAGCGCAGCTTCATCAGAATGTAAGGTAACTGGTCGCCTTATTCAGGTAAAGATAATGATTGATTGATATGGGGGTTTAACGTTCCAAAACCACCATATGATTATGAGAAACGCCGTAGTGGAGGGCTCCGGAAATTTCGACATATGGAGTTCTTTAATATGCACCCAAATCTGACCACACGGGCCTACAACATTTCCGCCTCCATCGGAAGTGCAGCCACCGCAGCCGGGACTTGAACCTGCGACCTGCGGGTCAGCAGCCGAGTGCCTTAGCCACTAGACCACCACGGCGGGGCTTTCACGGAAAAATATTTGAAGCATATTTTCAAACATTGCACGCATTGATTTATGCGTGGTTTCAATGATGTGGTGCAGCTAGAGTGTTGATTACTTGTACTTGGCGAGATAGTGCATGGATTATTGCTTAAGGCCATCGAGCGATTTTTTTAGCTACAGTCGTTGATGAAAGGCGAGTGCTTGGCTTTGCAAAGCGCACAAAACGTCTATTATAACGTGCGTGCATCCCGTGTCACTGTAGCAGATGCTCATGGAATTGAAACTTAGATGCAGCTAATCATTGGCTATCATCGTATACTCTCGGTGCTAGACGCTTTGTCTGCTACCTTGATAATATTGGCACACACTTCTTTCCTCCCTTGCTGTTTCATCGGCTATCTTGTGTCCTCTTTGCCCCCTTATGTGCCGAATAAGGTAAATTTGTACCCGCGCTACAGTAATCACTACAGATAAGAGAATTCTTAGCTCAGAAAATGCGTAGTCAAGAGAAAGCTTCGTGAGTTCAGCCCTAGTAGATTGTTGCGTTTCTCGTTGCCCCGCCGTGGTGGTCTAGCGGCTAAGGTACTCGGCTGCTGACCCGCAGGTCGCGGGTTCGATTCCCGGCTGCGGCGGCTGCATTTCCGATGGAGGCGGAAATGTTGCAGGCCCGTGTGCTCAGATTTGGGCGCACGTTAAAGAACCCCAGGTGGTCTAGATTTCCGGAGCCCTCCACTACGGCGTCTCTCATAATCATAAGGTGGTTTTGGGACGTTAAACCCCACAAATCAATCAATCAATCAGCGTTTCTCGTTACTGAACTTAGACTTCACTTCCTGTCGAAGGTCACGCAGTTAGGTATACAAAACGACACCTGTATAAATTCTGTAGTTACTGCATTACTATCAATTCAATCGCAACCGACCATGTTCTCTTGCTTTCTTATGGTTACTAAAATCCTAGCCCTATTTTGTGTCACACACTGATGTGTTGCTATCGCATTCATTGCATCTTCCTTGTGCCGAAACTGTTTTTAAATGCGAAGCATTTCTTAGCGAACTTACGCGACTTTGAGCCTTTGTATCTATCTATCTATCCATCTATCTATCTATATATCTATCCATCTATCTATCTAGCCGCCCAAGACTTCTAGCTCTCATAGCCGTTTGGATATGTTATCAAAACCGAAATTCATAAGACATACCATGACAGTATGAAAAACATAATTGACTAGTCATATCATGAAAATCATCAATTTTTGTCATGAATGTCACGATTAAAATTTTATAGTCTATAGCTGCTCTTTTGGTGGTTTCTTTCACATTACATACGGCAAAACTGGTGTGGTAGGAAATGATTGCATGTCGAACATTGGTAACGGACCATAAAGGGGAAATCATGACACGCATGTCACGCAAGTCGTGAGTTATGACTACATGCCTCGCTCGTGATGCTCGTGGCGGTTTCGCTAGCTTCACGTGTACGAAATTTCGTTTAATCTGACACGAACGGCCGACGAAGGTAAATGACACCTCCAAACATGATAATAATGACATGCATGTCATGTAGAACATGACAACACGCCACGCTCATGATGCGCTTGCGGCCGTTTCGCAAGCTTCACGTGTACTAAACTTGGTTTTATCTCATGCGAATGGCCGACGAAGGTAAATGACACGTCCAAATATGATAATCACGACATGCGTGTCATATAAGAACATGACTACATGACAAGCTTATGATGCGCTAGTGGCTGTTTTGCTAGCTTCACATACACCTAATTTGGTATTACTGGGCGTGAATGGATGACGAAGGTATATGATTGCTACTAACATGATGATCAGGCGATGCGTGTCATGTAAGAAAACAGCTACATGCCACACTCATGACGCGCTCGCGGCCGTTCCGCTAACTTTAGATATACCAAATTTGGTATAACGGGACCTGAATAGATGATGAAGGTATATAACACGTCCAAACGTGACAATCATGATAGGCATGTCATGTAAAAACTTGACTGCAAGCTACAATTATAGCGTGCTCGCGGCCCCGCCGCGGTGGTCTAGTGGTTAAGGTACTCGGCTGCTGACCCGCAGGTCGCGGGTTCGATTCCCGGCTGCGGCGGCTGCATTTCCGATGGAGGCGGAAATGTTGTAGGCCCGTGTGCTCAGATTTGGGTGCACGTTAAAGAACCCCAGGTGGTCGAAATTTCCGGAGCCCTCCACTACGGCGTCTCTCATAATCATATGGTGGTTTTGGGACGTTAAACCCCACAAATCAATCAATCAATTAGCGTGCTCACGGGCGTTTCGCTAGATACTTATATACCAAGTATTGTATTACGTGACGTGAATGAACGACGAAGGTAAAGGACACTTCCTATCATGATAATCATGGTATGCATGTCATATAAAACATGGCTACCTGCTACGCCCTGAGCACGCATCGGGCCCTTTCGCTAGCTCCACATATACGAAATTCGGTATGACGTGACGTGAATAGAGAACGAAGGTAAACGGCAAGTCCAACCTTAATAATCTTGACATTCGTGCCGTGTTAAACATGACTACATGCTACGCTCATAGCATGCTCGCGGCCGTTTTTCTAGTACCACATATACCTGGTTTGGTATCACGTGACGACAATAGACGACGAAGGTAAATGACAAGTCAAACATGATATTCGTGACATAGAAGTGATGTACGGTACAATTTACGCCTATCTCTTAACGCTGTGCTGATTGTAAAGTGACATATCATCCTTCCTCATTCGTTCTGCGCATATCATAAATTTCCACTATAAACGGGATCTGCCAATTTTTAACATTTTCTTTCAGCAGTTAAAATAAAAGTTTGCCTGGAACGCAAGCAGCTAATATCCACACTTTTTCAGTCGAGTATTATTTGGTTCAAGCGTAAGACGACTTAAACAGTGGAACGCCGATCTTCTACGCCTGGTTTAATCCAACTGTATTTACAATTATATTTTCAAAAATATCTTATGCACGAAAAAAAGCCTTTAGTGTCACATAACTGCAATGCTAAAAAAAAATAACCAAGAATACACACACAAAACGCAGGAAACTTCCATGTAAACGTTCCAGGCATGGAGAGCATACTTACGAATGGAAACATGAGGGTACTACAAAGCATCAATAAAAATAAACCAAATGTCTACTTGAAAATGACAGAGTTCATGCATAGTATCTGGGTACTGAAGAATTTTCATTTTTGCGCAAGCTAAAGAAAGCATGTCTCGTGCTAGAGCACACAGATCTTTTATGCTAATCTATCATTTTTGTATGCAAATGCGCAGAACATATAAAGTTTATTTAGGTCATTTTTATTCCGTGGAGAAATGTCTGAAGAAGCACAGCAAGACTAGGAGCCTCCTTTGCGATTTGCATTGCGTTTTCCACGTACTATTCTCTTTGCAGTTTCCGAACTGTGAGTCTCTCTCAGCTCATCACACTCTAATGGAAAGATCTATTACTATGAAAATGAGACAATCGTCCGTTTATTATGCCTATCATATTCGCCTTACGTGTTTTGATGCACATATGCTTCTCAGTGTCATCTTTGGCGTTTAATAATAATTTTGTCACAGTGAAAGTGAAATATCTATCAATGCAAATGGGCCTGCCATCCTCGGGCAGAATGCGACGTGCTGACTTCTCGCCAAAGTGGCAGGAGGCCCGTTAATGACCCTCTTCGTCCCCTAGTGCTTTGATAATTAAGGTCTTGATCTATATAAGCATGAGAACTGTTTTCATAAGGCATCCCTCCGCCCGCTTCGCATTGAACATTTTTTCACTGCCATGTGAATACTCTCATGAGATTGCTGAGCACTTGCGGCAGCATAAACGCGCAACTGTGTCGGCATTTTGATATACATAAATGATCTGTTTTATTCATTAGGCCAGGATGCGTTAATGAGGTGTGTTGAATAGACAATCGATAGTTAAGGGGTCGTTTTGTTTGAAAACAGCGGTGAGGTGCCTGTAACTGTTATTTAGAGGTGGAGCTTCTTGCGCTGTGGGTCACATGTCCCGTGTTCGTAGTCGTTGAATTAGGCAGTCGCAATGCATTTGCATGCAAATAAAAACAACGTCACAGTATATACACAGAGTGAATAATAATGAGTAGGGTGAAGCGTCCGTCAGTTTGTCCATGCTTCCGTGCGTCCGTTCATGCGTTCTTTCATGCAGTCATTCGTTTGCGCATCCATTCATACGTCCGTCCGTTAATGCGTCTGTCCAGGCGGCGGTCCGTTCGGGCATCCGTTTGTGTGTCCATCCATCTGTCTGTGCGTCCACCCGTCCGTCCATGCGTGCGTCCATTTGTGCGTCTATGCCTCCGTCCCTCTGTCCGTGCATGCGTCCGTCGGTGCGCCTTCTGTCTGTCCATAAGCCACAAGCCGTCCGTAATCAACCGCAATTAAACGTGATTTGTACACCACACACAGTGTTTCTCATGTCTTTAGTATGATGATCGACTTGGGTTTATATCCTCCCATCAGACAGCTTCACCCCTCTCGTGATCCTTCACTTCGTGAATATGCTGTGATTTTTTTTTTGTACACTTGGCATGTAAAGGTTATCTACTTTTACGACATGCGACAGAGGTGTTCACCTGCGAAAGCGCAGAATCTTTATTGGGTCATGTATTTCCCCAGTACGTAGTGACCTGCTTTCAGCTATGCTCGACCGTAACATAATCAACTGTACTGAATAAAAAACAAGGTATGTACTCCAAGTTTCCGTATTTGTACACGGTTTCTAATCTATATTGACAACGCCAATGCATTGTGTGAAGAAACTAGAGGAAACGTACTTGATATTTTTACGCGTAACCTAGCACCTGTAGTTGTGATGCACGAAATGGCAGATAACAATTGGACTAGGTTTTTATATCTACGGCTAAACTTTTATAACGATCATATTTCTTGGGTTATGAATCCAGGGTGAGAATTAATCACACAGCAGGTAATCTCTCGTTACCTGCTGTGTGAGATCACTCTCAGCTTTCAAGCTACATGTGATGCGTCTTGCCAAAGTCTTGCGAGCACAAATTCCACGAAAGCCTAGCACTTCGAAATAGACGGCTGTTTGAGGTGCGATACCCAGAAGCTCCTGTGTTCTTCTTGACCGAAAGCTTGCTGAAAAAAAAACAAACATTCGGCAGATCTCACGTGCCCGGCAATCGGTGTTACCGGAAGCATGCAGAGGGAAGGTGACCGTGTTGCAATTTTTTTAATGAGCGATACATCACGAATTGATGCTAAGTATATGTAAAAATGTTGCACGCACAGAGATTTGTTGAAGAGTTGCCGATGTTTATATAACCAGTTGTTTTCACTTGCGCAACTATGCCAACTAGCCCATGCGTATTAACATTGCCAGAAGCTGATATGAAGCGCTGATGCTTCCGAGGATGTTGGCACTGGACACTGCTGATTAATCAACATCAGCACATGACAATTAACCACCATTGTCGTTAACCCAACTTGACGGCTGTATTGAAGGAGCACAAAAGTAATGGCTGTAAAATAAGATAGGCAGCACTACAACACCTAGTGACTTTTCCCGAAGATTAGCGTCTTTTTGAAATGTAGTTACGGGGCCTGGTGTAGTTCTGTGGTAAAATGCTTCATTTCGACGCGGAATGCTTGGGTGTGATTCTATCTGGGACACTGACATTTATTACTAGCATTAAGTGGGTCGACGCACCGATGTCGAGTATTTCTTAACGCTCGCGCGTTAAAAATGTCCCTGTGTGTTCTCGTCGTTCCTGGGTAGATACTAAGTGTCAGTCACCTGTGGTACCTACCCGTATACCAGCGGCACATCCGTATCTATGCGCCACTGTCTCACAAGAAGTGTTTGATGACGCACGCGATGGTATTGTGAGATTATGTAAGAGTTCACCAGCGCGTTATATTCGTACAACCATCTTACGCTCCCATGCTAATTTGGATTCACACCAAATTAAGGGGGTGACCACGAGATCACGCAAACATAAGTGGCTACATAGATAGATACGCTCAAAGTCACCGAAGCTCCCCAAGAAATGCTTCGCATTTCAAGATAAAAATACTGAAGCAGGGTCACAAGGATGTTTCGGCAAGTTTTGATGCGCGCATAAAAATAGTCGTTCTTCCGTATATTTATCAGATGTCTCGACCTGAAAAAGATAGAAAAGCGCTCAGGTGTCAATATCCTGCATGTGGCTGCTCTGAAACCTACAGTTCTTTCTTAGAAATTGAACACATGCTACAGCACAGAAGAATACTTGCGCAGTATTCAACACCGCCATCAGTTTATGTCTTGTGCCGAGGGCGTTGTGTATCGCGTGTCGTTGTCTTGCGTACGCGAATCCACAGGAAAGACAGGCAGATGCGTCAACACGAGGTTAGAAGATCACAAGAACATGTTAGACGGAAATGAGTGACATCTGGGCGTGCACTGCTTTAACTACGATGATAAGCCTACGCATCAGGGTACTCAGTTTTGCAAAATTGTGTTCTATGAAAGTGGAATTGTTCATCGCCCCAAAGACCAGTACGATTGATGATTGATATGTGGGGTTTAACGTCCCAAAACCACTATATGATTATGAGAGACGCCGTAGTGGAGGGCTCCGGAAATTTAGACCACCTGGGGTTCTTTAACGTGCACCCAAATCTGAGTACACGGGCCTACAACATTTCCGCCTCCATCGGAAATGCAGCCACCGCAGCCGGGATTCGAACCCGCGCCCTGCGGGTCAGCAGCCGAGTACCTTGGCCACTAGACCACCGCGGCGGGGCGACCAGTACGCCAGGGCAATGGTTGAGGTGTTTGAGGTTGCTCGTGCGGAAGAGGGATGTGTCAGTATGCCATCACATGCACTGACCAAGGGCGGGCTAAGGTTTCCCGAAATTTCGTGACTGAGATTTGTCGGCAACGCCCAGTGCTTTATTTGCTGATTCCTTTTTCCTTGCTTTATTTCTCTGCTTTACCCGCTTGCACTGCGCAAGTATTTTTATCTAGTCATCATCATCATCACCATCAGCCTGACTAAGCCCACTGCAGGACGAACTCTTTTGCCAAGTCCCCCCAGTTCACTCAGTCCCATGCTTTCTGCTGCCATTTTATGCCCACAAACTTCCTAACTTTATCTGCTCGCCTAACTTTCTGTTTCCCCCTAACCGCCTGCCTTCTCTGGGAATCCAGTAAGTTACCCTTAATTACCAGCAGTTATCCTGCCTACGCCCTACGTTCCCGGCCCATGTCAATTTCCTCTTCTTGATTTCAACTATGATATCCTTAACCTCGGTTAGTTCCCTGATCCACTCTGCTCTCATCTTGTCTCTTGAAGTTACACCTACCATTATCCTTTCATTTGCTTGCCAAATCGTTCTCAATTTAAGCTGAACTCTGTTTGTAAGTCTCCACGTCTCTGCTCCGTAGCTGAGTACCTGCAAGATGCAGCTTTTACATACCTTCTTTTTGAGAAATAGTGACAATCTAACTGTCATGATTTGAGAGTGCTTGCCAATTGTGCTCCACCCAATTCTTATTTTTCCAGTTACTTCAATTTTTGTAGTTCGGCTGCGTGGTTGTTACCTGTCCTAAGTACAAATAGTCTTTCACAACTTCTAGTGCATATGTCGAAGCACTGTTCTCTTCCGAGCTTGTTGTACATAATTTTCGTTATCTGCAAATTGATTTTAGAACTACATTTCTGCCCGTTGTCTAACTCCGTGATTCCATAATGAGTTTCAATTCGTCCTCTATATTACTCCTCAACGCATTGTCATCGGCGAAGTGCAGTATACTAAGGTACTCTTCATTAACTCTTATTTTGAACTCTTCGCACTCTAGGCCTCTGAAAACTTCCCGTAAGCACGCGGTAAATAACATTGACGAGGTTGTTTCTCCCGGCCTTACACCCTTCTTGATTGGTATTCTGTTGCTTTCTTTACGAAGCACTATAGTAGCAGTTGATCACCTTTATATTTAGTCCAGAATGTTTATATAAGCTTTGTCGACTCCCTTATTCCGCAGTGTCTGCATGACTATTTCTATTGAATCAAACGCCTTCTCGTAACCCATGATATTTCTATTAAATCAAACGCCATCTATTAACCTATAATATCTATGAATGGTAGTTGGCTGTATTCTGAGCGTTTCTTTATTACCTGATTGATATAATGAATGTGGTCGATTGTTATGTAGACTGTTCAAAATCTTGTTTGTATGTTTGGTTGATTGATTTCCATTTTTGCTTTAATTCTCTAATTCTCTTAGCAAAACCTCTGTCAATAACGTGTATACAATGGAGAGCAATCTTATTGGCCTGCAGTTCTTGAAGTCCTTGTCATCTCTTTTCTTATGTATTAAGATGATGTTGGCATTCTTCCAAGATTCTAGTACTCTTCCTCTCAGGAGACACCTTGTAAACAGCGTGGCTACTTTTTCTAACGCAATCTGTCTTTAATTTTTCAACAGATGTTAAGTTAGCTGACCCTCACCAACAGCTTTGCCTCTGCATACTGTACGAGGTTTTTCTGAATTCTTCAATCGTGAATGATGGGGTGCCATTAGGGTTACTTCACGTTCTTATAGTAAGGTCGGGGTTGTCCCGGCTACTATACAGATCTTTGTAAAGCTCCTCCGCTTTTTTAAATTATCTCATCCATATTGGTAGTTATTTTGCCTTTCTTACCTTTGTTCATACATTAGGTTTTTGCCTATCCCAAGTTTTCGCTTCACTACTTTGAGGCTTCTTTCGTTGTTCAGAGCATGTTCAATTCTCTCCACGTTATAGCTTTTTACATCAAATACCTTACGCTTATTAAACAACTTCAAATGCTCTGCCGACTCTATTTTTTCGGCTGTGAGGTCTTTCGTTTCCTCGGACAGCTTGCCACAGTCCTGTCTAACTACCGTACCTCCAACTTCCACTGCCCACTCCGTATTGATACTCGTCAGATTATCAGATTATCATTCATTGCGGCAACACTAAGGCTGGTTTCCTCTATAGTAGCCGAGCACCTGTTCTGAAACGAGACTCTGAATTCCCGTACTTTCCCAATGAGTTCTAGCTCATTCACTGGCTTCTGCTTGGCATCGTCAGTGAAATAAAATAGTTGAACGTCAGCGATCCCCACTGTCTGTGCTTGCAGACTTTTCTAGGTTTATGCGCTGTTACACGTTGTCAAGGGACCGTGACGTGGCCAAAGCGAGCAGACTACAGATACAAGATGAGAATGTTTCTTTGGCCCAACTTGTAGCCCGTACACTGGAGGTCGGATTACAGCAATACACATTGGCACTGATTGTGGCGAACAGAGCATCGGCCGTCAATCAACTGACAAGCAATGAAGCGCGTCAGCCTTTATACACGTGCCGTCGAGTGCGGTTGCGTAGGCTCTAGATTATTATGTAATGCTTGCGAAGTGGGCATAATCTTAAAAAAAGACTGTCTTCTACAGCCCTGAACTTTCTCGAACACTGCGGTGTGGTTTTCGCTGTGGATTACTGACAGCGCAATAGAGTGGTAATAAAACCTGAGAAGGAGTTTGGCAATATTGTAAAATGAACGAATTAGCCAAGCAAGGAACCATATAGGATGAAGTACCTATATATGCAGGGTGGACAGTAAACGATGTTGAAGCCAGAGCAGTCGGTTTTCTCAATCAAGAAAGGCGCTTAGAGTCGCTGTCACCTTTGCGAGGCAAGATACAGGGGGTGGGGGAGGTGTTCAGAGTAGGAGAGGAAGAGACGTGCCTGTGCAATGGGTGTGTAAACGCCGCGGGGAGGGATACCTAGACGAACGAGAAGGGGAATGGATATGCATACGCAGTAAGGGTGGTCACACCACACCCCAAATGAACTAGACGAAGTTCAAGTAGACAGAGCGCAAGTGGTGCGCGTGAGAAGGATGGCCTGCTACAGAACGCTGCAGAAGAAGCAGCCATGTCGACAAGCAATCCTGGCTCTTGCCGATGCTTCCCTTTATTGAGCTTCAGGCTATAAATGGTTGGGGCGTATTTTTGATCAATCAAGCAATGCACTTACGCCAGCCGCTCGGTGGTGCACCTACAACACGTTTGCGCAACACGCTGCATTGCGACCTGACTCCTGGTTCAACATTGACTACCAAGTCAACAACTGCCTCACGTCACTTCGAAGGCACCACTGATTTCCTGCCGGCGGTAATGGTGCACATGGCATTTTACTCTTCCTCTTATTTACCTCAAGAATAAGGGACTATCTTTCTAAATTTGTCTGTTTTTAATACCCGTTGTTTGTATATTTGCAAAGTGTCTGTATGCGTGTGTAAAATAGAGAACACCCATTTCGTCATTTCCATATATCTCTGATTAACCTGGTCGGGTGAATTCAATACACTATGACAATACGTATCTGAAAAAGAATACCCAAAATCGGCATTCAGATTTTAGTTATCTTGGTAATGAAGAGGTGGGTGCTCATACACCATTGCTTAGACTTCTATTTGTGATAGTGTATAAGCAACTGGGTCATCTCAGCCACACATGTATCATATATTGGTCGTAAACTCCAATATCTAAGTGAGTTGGCGGGACGAGGTTATTGGTTGCAACATGGCCACCTGCTTCGCTGGACGCTATAATCCGCAATAAAAAAAATCTCTAATTTAGTTCTCGCTAGTTATTTCAACGTGAACTTTGCAAGCATAACTGTGACAAAACAACAATTTTTATTGAAATACAGCAAACACCACCAGAAACGTCGTCGTTTCATTGCACTTTAAACAATTTATTTTAAATCCTGGGGTATTTCTTATGTTTAGGTATTTAGCATAATAATGAAGTCCTAAGTTCCGCCGTGGTCGTCTAGTGGCTAAGGTACTCGGCTGCTGACCCGCAGGTTATGGGATGAAATGCCGGCTGCGGCGGCTGAATTTCCGACGGAGGCGGAAATGATGCAGGCCCATGTGCTCAGACTTGTGATGTGAGCACGTTAAAGAACCCAGGTAGTCTAAATTTTTGGAACCCTTCACTACAGTGCGTCTCATAACTATATCGTGGTTTTGGGGCGTTAAACTCCACATAATATATAATCAATGAAGCCGTAAGAGAAGTAAAGCGCTCGTTCTTGATGACATGCAGATAAAGACTATAGAGTATGTCTTAGAATGCACCACTCGAACTTTATCACACATTTTTATTCTGCCTGGTTTTAAATTGTGGGATAGTATTGCCACCAGCACGTAGTGGGTTGACAGCAAGAGCGGCTCTCAATCTGGAGAAAAAAAGAAGATCGCATGCTTCTTCTCTGCTTGAGAGCCAGCCACGACTGACGCATCGTCCTAGTGCTAGCTACCTGGTGGTTTAATAAATCCCCCAGTACTTGTGACTCATCGTTACAAACTGGTGGAAGTGCTGGGTAGTCTCACGGATGCTGCAGACCCCCCCAGGAAGCCGCGATACGAGTCCAGTGCCTGTGAATACTCCCGTGCATCGGACTAGTCGCCGAATCAGGGGATTGCCTCCGGAAGCCGACGATACTGCTCCCACCACGTCGACAAACATGACGAGCGCTTCGGTGCAAACATCGGCGACCGGCACGGGCAGCACGACGTCGAACCGCTACACGTTGGAAAGCCCACGCGCACCGGCGACGTTTCATGGCTCGGAGCACGAGGACGTTGAGGACTGGTTGGCGGAATTCGAGCGCGTAGCCACCTTGAATCAGTGGGACGACGCAGCGAAACTGGGTCGTGTTTACTTCTATCTCGAAGACGGGGCACGTACATGGTATCAAAACCGAGAGGAACAGCTGACGACGTGGCCCGAATTCTCTCGTAGACTTCTGCAGACCTATGCCGGTGCTGATCGCCAAGAACGAGCTGAACGAGCTATTCTGGCCCGCGTCCAGCTGCCAAACGAAACTGTGACCACGTTCGTCGAAGACATGACGCGCCTCTTCCGACGGGCCGATTCAAGAATGACGGAGGACAAGAAGTTGCGTCACTTGATGCGTGGTGTCAAGGACCAGCTTTTTGCCGGCCTCGTGCGCAGCCCTCCGAAGACGGTCGCGGAGTTCTTGTCCGAGGCCGTGGCAATGGATAAAATGCTGCAGCAGCGATCCAACCAATACAACAGGCAAGTCAATGGCATGTCTACTGCGGACATTTTCACCGCCACTAGAACCAACAACGACTGTCTACATGAACTCATCCGTGATATAATACGTGAAGAGTTACAATAGGCTGGTGTAACACCTCATCCTACAGTTAACTCTATTGCAACTGTGATCAAGGATGAGCTGCACCAGACCCTCCGGGACACCTTGCCTCATGATACAGCTGTGCCAGCTCCTGCTGAATACCGCCGTGAGACAACCTACGCGGAAGCCTTGAAACGCCCTGCTGCATCGCCGCCATTATTCGTCCGTCCTGTTCCTGCTGTTTCACTACAGTCAGCGCAGCACATGCCGTACTACGAAGGCACGTACACGCCACCACCGTTGGCCTTTGTCCCTGGTGCTTCTGTCGCCCATCGTTCAGTGCAACCAATTCAGTACATCGACGATCAGCGCACGTCTCCTCGAAAGTCTGATGTTTGGCGCACACCTGATCGCCGGCCTCTGTGCTTTCACTGTGGAGAAGCTGATCACTTGTACCGCCAGTGCCCATATCGCCGTCTTTGGCTTCGCGGCTTCTTTGCGTACTCACCGCCACCCCGTTACGGCCAGAGACCACGCGACATCGAAAACTACCTCTCCCATCAGCATGCACCACCTTATGCCGGGCGCCAGTCGCGCTCGCCATCACCGAGGCGATTTTCATCAACGCCCCAGCGGTATTCTACCACACGGTCTCCCAGCCCCCGTAGGGAGAGCTAGACCAAGCGACCTCTGGGGGGCGGGGTTGCTGAACGTCGAAGCGCTGAAGACCTCCTATTGACGCAGAACTGTACAGAAACCGGTCCGACATCACATACTGCTGCAAAGGATGGCCGACTTTCACTCGACATAGCAGTGACAGTTGATGGTTGTGCAGTTAATGCGTTAGTGGACACCGGCGCAGACTATTCCATACTGAGCGGGAAACTGACAACGCAGCTGAAGAAAGTCATCCCGCCGTGGCATAACTCGCAGATTCGGACAACTGGTGGCCACGTCGTAACTCCACTGGGTGCCTGCACAACTAGAGTACAAATTCAAGGGTACACATTCGTAGCAAGCTGCCTTGTTCTACGCGAATGTTCCCGTGACGTCATTCTGGGAGTTGACTTTCTACAAAAAAATGGAGCTATCATTGATCTGCAAGAGCGCCGCGTCACGTTCTCAGCCCAGCGAGCAATCAACGTGCAGGATGGTGGAAGGCGTGTCGACGTACTCCGTATTTCTGGACAGAGGGTGACGCTTCCTCCACGAACAAGTGTTCTAGTCGACGTAACATGCTGTGCTTTGGGCGATGGTGATGTGGTGGCTGAGACAAGTTTAGAACACCTCCTGCAGCAAGGCATTTGTGTAGCTAGAAGTGTAATACACCTTCGTGATGGCCGATCTGAATTTCTCGTAACCAACTTCAGCAACGAGCATCGACATCTTTTCCGTGGCACTTTGATAGCGTTTGCCCACGAAGTAGCAAACGTCACCAACCGTCTCACGTCGGAAATAGTGGATACCGCAGACACGTCAATGAGTAATATTGACATCAATCCTCATCTGTCCACCGTTAAGCAGACTGCGCTACGAGCGCTCTTGTTCGAGTTCAGGTCTTGCTTCGCAACTTGCTCAAAGATCCGCCAGACGTCCATCACTCAACACAGGATCATCACGTACGAGGACGCACGTCCGATACACCAAAACTCCTACCGCGTGTCAGCCAAAGAACGTGAAGCGGTACGTACGCAAGTCACCGAGATGCTTGACGATGGTGTTATTGAACCATCTAACAGCCCATGGTCATCTCCAGTCGTACTTGTCAAAAAGAAGGACGGGTCGCTACGCTTCTGCGTCGACTACCGGAAGCTTAACAACGTGACGAAAAAGGATGTGTATCCGCTGCCACGTATCGACGATTCGCTGGATAGACTTCGTCGTGCCCATTATTTCACTTCTCTCGATCTCAAAAGCGGGTATTGGCAAATCGAGGTAGATCAGCGAGACCGTGAGAAAACAGCCTTTGTGACTCCAGACGGCCTATACCAATTTCGAGTGCTCCCTTTTGGCTTGCGTTCAGCACCGGCAACTTTCCAGCGAATGATGGACACTGTCCTCACAGGGCTCAAGTGGCAGACTTGTCTTGTCTACCTTGATGATGTGGTGGTGTTCTCTACCACGTTCGAGCAGCACCTTCACCGCCTGCGCAGCGTGCTTGAGGCTATCCGATCGGCGGACCTCACACTAATGCCACAGAAGTGCCACTTCGGCTATAAAGAACTAAAATTTCTTGGACATGTAGTTAGCGCCGAAGGAATCCGTCCCGATCCGGACAAGCTTGCCGCTGTTGCCGAATTACCAGCTCCTGCCGATAAGAAAGCCGTCCGGCGCTTCCTTGGTTTGTGCGCCTACTATCGCCGATTCATTCACGGCTTTTCACAGATAGCAGAACCTCTGACTCGTCTCACAAGGGACGACACGTCGTTGGTCTGGGAAAACGAGCAACAAGCAGTTTTTGATGAGCTGCGACAGCGCATGCAATCAGCGCCCGTTCTCGCTCATTTCGACGATGATGCTGACACGGAGGTCCATACCGACGCAAGTAACATTGGGCTCGGTGCAGAGCTCGTTCAGCGTCAAAAAACCATCGAAAGAGTGATAGCCTACGCCAGCCGCTCTCTATCCCGAGCTGAGGCGAATTATTCCACTACGGAGAAAGAGTGCCTCGCAGTCGTGTGGGCAATCACCAAATTCCGCCCGTACCTTTATGGTCGTCCCTTCAAGATAGTAACGGACCATCACGCGCTCTGTTGGTTGGCAAGTCTGCGCAACCCTTCAGGTCGGCTAGCACGGTGGAGCTTGCGGCTGCAGGAATTTGATGTCACCATCGTCCATAAGTCCGGCCGTAAGCATGAAGACGCTGACACACTGTCACGCGCACCCCTTCATGTCGTCAGTCAGGAAGCAGAGGAAGACGAAGGCTTTCTGGGTGCCGTTAGTGCATCAGACTTGAGCAAACGACAGCGAGATGATGCAGAGATTCGTCCAATCATTGATCATTTAGAGGGCCAGGGCGCAATCATACCACGTCATTTATTCCGCTTGTTGACGTCGTTCTGCCTGCGAGGAGGTGTGCTGTACAAGAAGAACGCTCGTTCAAACAACCGTGCTTACCTCCTGGTGGTTCCTCGAGACATGCGAGACGACGTCCTCTTCGCTTGCCATGACGAACCCACATCCGGTCATCTGGGCTACTCAAGGACACTTGCCAGAGTGAGCGAGAGGTACTATTGGCCAAGACTTTCAGCAAGCGTAAAGAAGTACGTCAAGAGCTGTCGGGAATGTCAGCGCCGAAAGCAACCATCTGTTAAGCCAGCTGGTTTGCTTCAGCCCATTGAAGCACCCTGCACGCCGTTCGACCAAGTCGGCATGGACATTCTCGGGCCATTTCCTATGTCTGTGGACAGCAACAAATCGGTGATCGTCGCGACCGACTATTTGACACGCTACGCTGAAACCCAGGCGATCCCACGAGCCATGGCTTCTGAGGTAGCACAATTTTTCATGCGCCACATCGTGTTACGACACGGTGCTCCTTCTTGTATAATAACGGACAGAGGGACGGCACTCACGGCGCAGCTTACGGACGAAGTTTTCAAACTGAGCAACACCAGACACCGAAGGACAACTGCGTACCACCCGCAAAGCAACGGACTTACCGAACGACTGAATAAGACCCTCGCAGAAATGATCTCAATGTACATCGACGTACAACACAAAACATGGGACCGGATCTTACCTTACGTGACCTTCGCGTATAATACCGCCGTGCAAGAAACCACGCGATTCACGCCATTTCGGCTTCTCTACGGCCGCGAAGTGCAGACCATGCTAGACTCAATGCTAAAGTGTCAGGACGAAGACGAGTTTGCAACCGACGCCGAAGAATTCGCAGAGCGTGCTGAGGAAGCCTGGCAACTCGTGCGACTTCACATCGGCCAGCAACAGCAGGCAGACGCACGACGCAATAATACCCGCCACAGAGAAGTGTTTTACAGCCCCGGAGATCAAGTTTGGGTGTGGACGCCCGTCCGCCGCCGTGGCCTTAGTGAAAAGTTGCTGAGCCGGTACTTTGGCCCATATAAAGTGTTACGCCGCGTCCGTGACGTGAACTACGAAGTGGTCCCGGACTCAACACCCCATGCACGGAGCAGGACGCGGCTGAGGACGGACGTCGTTCATGTGTTGCGCATGAAACCATTTATTGCACGTTGTTCGTAACTTTTCCTTTACCGTACAGCGTTCTTTGTGTTTTTGTTTATTTTGTGAACTTACTTTCTCGTTCATTGACGTTTCCTATATTGGCACGCTCTTCAATTTTTACTTTCACTTTATCCGAATTTTTCAATTTTTTTTCACGTGCCTATGTAGTAGCATCGCGGTGCTGCTATGTACTTTCCTTTCCTCTTTTTGGTACTTGTTTTTTTTTCTTTTCGGAAGGGGGGATAATGCCACCAGCACGTAGTGGGTTGACAGCAAGAGCGGCTCTCAATCTGGAGAAAAAAAGAAGATCGCATGCTTCTTCTCTGCTTGAGAGCCAGCCACGACTGACGCATCGTCCTAGTGCTAGCTACCTGGTGGTTTAATAAATCCCCCAGTACTTGTGACTCATCGTGACAGTATCAGAAAAAATCAAAATTAGCAGAATAACTGCTATGATCCAGTTATTTCAATAATTACAGCATTTTCCAAATGACTGGAAAAAATTATTTTTCTCAACTTTCCAATTCTCTTCGACAGACACAAGATTCTCTTTGATGCTCCGTTCGGATTGCGTACGGGCAGCCCAAGGGAAACTGCTCGGCTTACACTAAAGGTTCATCCACTAGAAAATATCATAGAAATAATTTCACTTTCACATTTTGAGTAAGCCATTCAATTGCATAAAGCCAATAAAATTACCATGAAAGTTAGTGCAGGATGTCCTAATGAGTATTCAATCAATTACCCTTCCATGAGTAATACATACCTTATCGCAAATAATCACATTGCCTAAAAAAGAAAAATGTTTCCACCTTATTCTAAACGGCATATCGCAAGGAAGCGTATGAGGTCGGCCGATTCGCAACCTGTTTGCTAACTACTTTGCTAATATTGATACGGCAGTTCAGTTTATGATATACGCCGATGACACCACTTTTCTTATTTCTGTTCTGAATTCAGTGAATTTATATATACAATGAATGAGTGGTTGATTCCTTACTATTTTAAAGTAAATCCTCAGACAAAAAAATGGCAGATTCCACGTACAGTGGGGATCGATTATATGCGAAGCACGAATGAAGAATGTTGATATGCCACTTTAAAATCAGTACAACGTTGCGAGGCGGACGTAAATTAAGCTGTACATGACTTTCATATTACGATTACCATGTTTGCACGTGTCATTTACCTTCGTCATCTAAGTGGTATTTGGTATATGTTGAGCTAGCGAAATAGCTGCGAGCATGCTTGAGTGTCTAATCTTGTCTTACTTGACTTGCATGTCTTAATTAACATGCTTGAACATGTCACTCACGTTTGTCGTCGATTCACGGCAGGTATTACCGAATTTAGTATTTGTGAGGCTAGCGACACGGCCGCAAGCGCATCATGAGTGTGGTATGTTGTCATGTTCTTACATGACACTCTTGTCTTGATTATCTATTTGCACCAGTCATATGTGTTTGCACCAGTAAGGCTCTTCATTCATTCACGTCGCGTAATACTGAAATTGGTAAATCTGGAGCTAGTGAAACGAGCGCAAGCGCACCATTAGTGTGGCGTGTAGTCATGACTCATGACTTCCATGACATGCATGTCACAATTTACACGTTAGGGTCTGTCACTAGTGTCACGGGGTCGTGACGTGGCCGAAGACAGGATACTTTGTGTTGGGATTTAACAGTTTATTTGGGTGAACCTGTGCCCGGCAAACGGAAAGTCTGATTACAGTAGCAGTCTTGCACAGATAGCAGTGAACGGAGCGTCGGCCGTCGATCAACTACTGACAAGCGGCGAAGTGCGTCAGCATTTATACTCTTGCCATCGAATGTTCTAGCGTTATTGCTGGCGGTGGCGTAGGTTTCAGAATAATCTGTACAGTTCGCAGAGTGAGCGTGATCTTATCGAAATGATCTACTAAAGTCTGGAAGCTTCTCGAAACCTGCCGGCGCGGTTTGCGCTGAGAATCGTGTGGTGTTTTGGGACGATAACAAAAACTTGGGAAATGGAACGTGGCATTGCCCCCCCCCCCCTTCTGAAAAAAGGCATCACGGCTTGACGGGGGGCGTCCGGTACATGAACGAAGCAGCACCTCCACCAGATGTCACGGGGTCGCGACGTGGCCGAAGACAGGAGACTTCGTGTTGGGATTTAACTGTTTATTTGGGCGAACCTGTGCCCGGTAAACGGAAAGTCCAATTACAGCGGTAGTCTTGCACAGATAGCAGTCTCAGACTGATAGCGGCGAACGGAGCGTTGGCCTTCGATCAACAACTGTACAAGCGGCGAAGCGCGTCGGCATTTATACTCTTGCCGTCGAATGTTCTAGCGTTATCGCTGGTGGTGGCGTAGGTTCCACAACAATCTGTACCGTTCGCACAGTGGGCGTGATCTTATCGAAATGATCTACTACAGTCCGGAACCTTCTCGAAACCTGCCGGCGCGGTTTGCGCTGAAAATCGTGTGGTGTTTTGAGGCGATAACAAAACTTGAGAAATGGAACGTGGAACTTGTGTTGGCCATGCAGTCATTTCATAATTTACTAGTTTTGCAACATGTCATGTGAACAAAACCACCGCAAGAGCAGCAAAACCATGAAATGTTATTTATGAGGTTTATGACATACAAGTGATGGCTTCCATATTATGACTAGTCACTCATGCTGGTCATACCGTCATGATAAGGCATACGAACTTTGGTAACTATACCACAATCAAAATGTGCAGGAGAGCTAAATGTCGTCAGGATGTCAGGAGAATAAAGCATCCTCAACATGACGAGAGCATTGATGAGTTCCCGAGGTGTACCCTGCAGCACCTCGCTTGAGATTTTCTTACCAGTTTCTGCACCAGCGAATATACGCTGATGTCCACCTTCACTTTTGAGATAAATTCTAGATCCTGCAGTCGTTTATTATGTAGTTAAGGTTAAGTGAAGTTCTCTACATCCCAAGTGTATAAAAGATTGCTGATGAATGCAAAGACAAAAAGACATGCAGAAAACCTCATTTATTTAGAGTTCAGCGAATAATGACAAGCATCTGCTCATTTCGAAATGTTTTTCACACTTTTTGATGCTGCACTGGTTTATGCTCTCGATAAAAAAGTGGAGAAGTGTTGTGACGTAAAATGCCGTGACTTCAGCGCCGAGTTGCTCAGAATGTTGTGAACATCCAAGTTAATTTTTCTTTTTCCGCTTAAATTTACTTAACACATAGAGCACCCTGTCAAAATGCAGTTATAAAACACTAAAACATCCAGTAAGAGTATTTTTCAAAGTTCCCACAAACGTGTACAGCAATTTTGACGCGTACAGAAGGCCACCAATGTCTCGCATGCGTGTGAATATAGCTAGGTTTAAGCAACCAGCAATGTCTTTAATCATCAAGAGACGGATGAGTCACGCCTCATGCGCCACATTTTATATGCACCAAAACTACTGCCACACACACTATGAAAATAGCGAGCCTTCATATGCGCGCCGCCTCTGTTCAGGCAGCGTGCACATGAAGGCTTCATATATTAAAAGAAGCAGCAGCGTCACCACCTACCCTAGCTACTGTCCAGAGCGTAAAGAGACACCGAGAAACCGGGCCCGCCCCGCCAGTCATACCACTGCATATCTTCTAGTTCCCTATGGTTCGAGCCTTGTGCTATACTAGCGCAAGCTGTGCAATTTGTTTAGCATAATGAGTGCTCTGCTAAGAGCACGAACACTACAGTGTTCTACTTTTGAAGTTCAATAAGATAAGACATGCTATATTTTGCATCTTGGTTTTCAAAGAAATTTTTATTATGAAATATTTGCCATGAATTCGTCACTGTGTGAGCCGTAATCGCAGCGGGTTGAAAGTGCATTATCGGCACACGTACCCATCCTTCTGATACGCGATAATTTCTGATATGAATTCACTGAAAGTCGCATAATGGCACTATCAGCGCTGAAAGCGTCCATGACAGCTATCGGTTATGAACAATATTAACAACCTTTCAAAGCTCATGTGGCAGGTGTAGCTCTGACAGTGACAACAGTCGGGTGCAGCATTCACAATGCCTCCTACTCTGGGGCATCGGTACACCTTGATTGGTTTTTCCGACGAGCTGAATTAGAGAACTTTGAGCTTTGTGGATCCCATACCATCGTACAGAGGGTGCCAAGCATGCGGTGTTGTATCCAGAATAACCGCACTACTGCCTTGTCTGCACTCATTCTGCAAGAAGTGCTATGAACAGTGCCGGATTCATGAGGGGTGTTGCTGTCCGCACGATGGTCAACAAACCCGCCGAGAAGACGTCGACTGGAGAGAATATCCTGTCGACCAGCTGCTCAAACGAAAGGTATGACAGCATAAATCACTCAGCCAAAGCGTATCACGCTTACTCTGAAACAACGGGATTTCAACACTTCTTTGACAGGAATGATACATGCATTTGCATTTTTTGCTTTACTTTCGGGATGTGGTTAACATCAGTGCCCCTGAAGCGGAAATGAACGCTGGACGATTAGCGGCATTGTGCAAATCGATTTCGAGCGAAGTAGTCAATGAGCAATTGCCTAAGTTGATTTTTTGGCCTTTGAGCCAATTGTACTGGTGTGGGTCGACGTTTCGTATTTGTTTTAAAGGCAGTAGTTGTTTGCTTCTCATGGGCTTCAGGCCCGTAGCCAGAGGGGAGGTGTGCGTGTGTTCTTGGACGGGGCGATGGAAGGGCTAGGTGCTCCCCCCATAAATAATTGGAGGGAGTATGTATCGAGAAAGTAATGATAAAACAATTGTTTTCCAAAATGTTCAGCAAATGCCCCCTCCTCCCACCCCTCGGAAAAACAATTCCCAGGTACGACTTCAGTTAGTGTCCTTGTAGTTTCCTTGCACAGGAATAACAGGAAGAAATGAATACGCATATAGTCAGACAGAGCGCTACGTTATCTCTCGTGAGCCTTATTTCTAGGTACGAGCCGGGTGGGCCTAAAAGGCGCTGGCGTTTAAAAGCTAGCTTCTTTTCCGAAGTATGATAACAGTGCTCACACTACACCAGACATCTTTATTGAAAGGCAGTGTATGGGGCAGTGTGCTGAAGCACATATGCTAGCGTTTGTCAGCGCTTTCGTTCGGGCTCTCGCATCGCTTGAACATGGCTTGCCGAGTTAAGGAATAGATATTTCATGTTTATTACAATTTTATTTAAGCTGACAGGAGACACACTGCAGTGATACGGTGTTTGCTCTTCATAACAAATTGAAGATCTGTCGTGATATTGTGGCTGAAAACTTTACTGCCACATCAAATGCCGAGAATCGATTATGGCTCGAAACTTGAAACTTATTTTTGCTATCCCACAATATATTCTCCTCACCGACAGCAACGCCCACATCGACACTGTTTTATTTTTGTACGGCACAGGTTCTTAACGCTCATGTGTTTAGAACTCGAGGACCTGATGTCGGTGTTTGTGGGTTTATGTATACACTGTAAATCACCTGCTGTACGATGCCGGACATAACGAATATTATGCGGAGAAGTAATGTATGTGACTGGGCGAAATAATTCAATGAAAATGAAGTTTTTTTGTTCTGTTTCATACACGCGAAAGGCTTTCCTTGGTGTTCGTATCATGACCTCGTAGTCTTGTTGGACGTATTCGTCTTCTGCCAGCTTTTGTTTATCAGAAAGAAGCGGCTTCGAGAACTAACATACGTATGTGGCTTGACCAGAAGAGAAACGGTCTCAGGGCTTCACTTCACTTCACTTCACTTTATTACCTTAAAAACCCCGGTGATGGGGTTTTACATAAGGGGTGGCTTAACAAATAGAGGTTACAGAAAGTGATCTTCTGACAAACAATATGTATTTATGTTTTGCGCAAACGTTTATGAACACGTGATGGCTGCAATGTCACGGGGAAGGCCATTCCAGTTCACTGCTGTGCGAAGAAAGAATGAGGCAGCAAAAGTAATAGTGCGAGTGCGTGCGCGTGCGATTGAATAAGGATGGGTTGTGCGGTAAGATATGGGCGTTGGTGGGATGATGTAAGGTGCTTGATTGAGGGAACTGTGAAAGAACTTGTGAAACAAACAGAGGCTGGCGATACGGCGACGCACAGAAAGATTAGCAATATCAATGTCATGTTTCAGGGATGATATACTTATGTCGTATGAATAAGAAGAGTGAATGAATTTAGTGGCACAATTTTTTACAGATTATGTTTTGTTTCTTAGGTATATCTGGTGCGGGCTCCAGATGGGCGCTGCATATTCTAGTTTAGGTCTGATGAGCGATTTGTAAGCCAGAAGTTTTATGTCTAGTGGTGCGTGACGCAAATTGCCCTTTAGAAAACCGAGGGATCTGTTCGCGGATATGATGTTGTTGATGTGTGTGTTCCAGGAAAGGTCAGATGTTAAGGTGACGCCTAGGTATTTATGACTGAACTAGTTCGATAGCGGAATTAGAAATTAGGTATGAGAATGATAAAAGTTTAGGCTGGCGTTGAAATGAGACGAGTCTGCATTTAGTGGGGTTAAGCTTCATCAACGAAAGATCACACCACTGTTGCACGAGATCCAGATCCTGTTGGAGTGTAGGTTATTCAGAAATGTTAGTAACTGTGCGATAGATGACACGGTCGTCGGCAAATAAACGGATATGGGAAGATACATGAGCAGGAAGATCATTAATATATACTAGGAACAAGAGGGGTGCGAGTACAGATCCTTGGGGGACGCCGGATGTTACTGGGAGGGAGCTAGAACGGGTATTTTTATTGGAGACGAACTGAGAGCGGTTAGAAAGAAATTGTGATCCATGCAAGAATGTAAGGCTGCAGGTTCAGCTGGGAAAGTTTTAACAGTAGTTTGTGTGGTACATTATCAAAGGCTTTTGCGAAGTCGAGAAAGATTGCATCGGTCTGAAATTGACAGTCGAGAGAAGAGTGTATATCATGAATAAATATAGCAAGTTGGGTTTCACAGGATAATGATTTACGAAATCCGTGCTGGGAAGAATGAAAAAAAATTGTTGGTGTCAAGAAAGTTCATGATGTGTGAATATATGACATGTTCCATGATTTTGCAGGGGACGCTTGTTAGAGAGATGGGTCGATAATTTAGGGGAGACTGTCTGTTACCTGATTTGTGGACCTGAATGACCTTTCCCTCTTTCCAGTCGTCTGGCAAAGTTCCTGTTTCGAGTGACAATGAGAACATCATCGAAAAGTACACTGAAACAATTTCCTTAGTATTTTTCAACAATTTAGAGTTAATATTGTCTACGCCAGCTGATGACGAAAGTTTTAATTTGTCAATGAGTGATGAAATGCCACTAACGGATAACACAACAGGGGCCATCACTGGTAATGTCGTAGTAGGTGGCGTAGGAAACGGTACGTTGGCTTCTTTAGTGAACACTGATGAGAACGTGGTGTTAAAGATATTGGCACAAAAGTGTCGCTTACGTCTTCATTTTTATCGTTTGTAAGCGTGATGTCTCGTGTTAGTTGCGGGTTTATAATTTCCCAGAATTTTTTAGGGTTAGATTTGAAAGTTTTAGATAAATCATTGTGATAAAATGTCTGTTTTGCTTTTCTAAGTTCAGCATAATAAGCATCTTCTGCAGCATAGTACTTGCCCAATGCGCACGCATTACCAGTTAAACTTCGCAGCTCGGAAGAGGCGCATTTTTTATTTTCAAGTGTTTTAAACTTTTGGAAAACCATGGTTTATTTTTATTAGCAGCAAAGCTCACTGTGGGGATGAATTAATTAGTCAAGTCAGTTATCTTGTCCTTAAGCATTAGCCAGCTGTCATTGAGAGAACAAGAAGTGAGATTGAGTTCGAAGTATGGTAGGAAATCTCGTAATTCACGAATAAATATTTTATAATTACCCTTATCATACAAGTGAATCGTTTTGCGGAAAATGGGGCGTATTTTTTGGGTTAAGTTAAATATGGTATGAATGACTTTGTGATCACTGATTTCACGTAAGTTTGCAATTAATTTTAAGCTTTCGCGGCTATTTGTTAGTACCAGGTCTAAAATGTTTGAGGATTCACTAGTGACGCGCGTTGGTTCGGTTATCTGTTGTAAGAGGTTAAAGTTGAGGCAAACATCGACGAATTCTCTTGCTTCAGTATTTCCCGAGGTTAGTGAAACCTGATTGAGCCAATTAATGGAGGAAAAGTCAAAATCCTCATAAAGCAGAATACGTGCTTTAGGGTGTTTATTAGTTATCTGGGAAAAGATTTCGTTAAGTTTGCGGGGGAAGTCTGGGTCAGTTCGAGGGGGCCTATAGCATACGCCAAGCATTATTGTTTCGGGAGGGGCACGGCATTTTACCCATAATGATTCTAGTTGTGAAAATGTGTTGATTAGAGAGCATGATAGTTCTTTATAGTGGCGATGAGTACGCCTCCGCCACGTGCATTTTTACGATCGTGACTAAAGACATTAAAGTTTGACAAGACTGCCAGTACCTCTGTATCTGAAATGTCGTCACTGAGCCATGTTTCTGTTAGTATCAGTACACTACTGCCGGATGACTGTACTAGATTAGACAAGAAGAAGACTACGTATGTTAGTATAAAGTACAGAAAATGACAGGTTTGTTCTTGCGTTTGCACGGGGCTGATGGCGTGCTAGCTGACGGCGACATGATCCCTACGATACGGCTCTGACAATTCCTGCTGCATTGTCAAAGATGGCGCTCCGATGTGCAGGGTTTTGAAGCGTAATGAAAATGGTACAGACTTGCTTCTAGCAAAGGTTACAAGCTGTTTTCGTGCAGTTCGAACTAGACGCGGGAAATCTTCGCCAATGCTGAAGTTAGTGCCTTTTAGTTTTGAGCCGCTCGAGAGGATAGATTCTTTAGTTTTGAAGGATGAAAGCTTAACAATAATGGGTCGTTTCCGGTTAGTGTTGTAACGCCCTAGACAATGTGCACGCTCTATATCTTTAGTCTCGACTGTAAGACCAACGCTTTCGAGGCAGTGGTTATGAATATTTGTTCCGATTAGCATATGTTTCCTTCGGGTTGGTGTCGGGAAACCCGTGGAATATTAAGTTGTTGCGCCGAGAACAGTTTTCGAGGTCGTCAAGCTGCCCTTCAATGTCACACAAACGATGGGTTAGTTGACCGGTCTTAGAATAAAGGGCTTCGACTTCTCTTCGGAGAGCTAAAAGACTTTGGTAATGCTTTTCTAAGTCTGCAAGACGGGTGCTTAGATTAGTGATAGTTGTTCGTACTTGTTAGCAGGGTTTTGAGGCTCTGCATCTCGGTTATCAAAGTGGCCTGGCCGGCAGACAACTTTCTCAGTTCTTCGAGGACGATTTTGTCAGGACCGGGGTTTGTCTCTACATCCCCCGACAGCAGTAGCAAGGCGCGTATGACATCAATACATTCAGAAACAAGTAATAGGCAACACTGTGGGCTTGGCAGCTGCACCAAAGAGTAATCACTCAATATTTAGTAAGTGCTTGATACGAGCTACTAACCTGCATGATCAGGATGAACGGATTAGCGGTCTGTGAATGGGCACAGCCGCGAAGCCCACAGTGCGCGGTGGACGGTGGTTGCTGCTTTATAGGCTGCGCATGGGATGTTGTCCACGGCGATAGGGCAGCTAGATTCCTTTCGATGTCCACAGCGGGATTGGGGGTGCTGCTGAAGGTCCTGCAGCATGGGTGACAGGCAGGAAGAAAACGCAAGGTTCACGTCCGTTGCCAGCAGGCCCGAAGTTTCCCGGAGTGGCAGACGAGGCTGTCAGAAAGGCAGACACGAGCAGGTCTGTGGTGATGCGGGCGAAAACCTGCATGATCAGGATGAACGGATTAGCGATCTGTGAATCGGCACAGCCGCGAAGTCCCACAGGCTTCGCAAGGAAATGTTTGGCACTCAAAATATCAAGGAATTCCTTGATCGCACTCCAGTAGAGGGGCAAAACCGAATATTTCAGGAAGGCTGACCTACAATTGAAGTGTTCTTTATTGGCGTAATGCTTTCAGAACACCTACAATCTTCTACAAGTAACATACTCGTTGTCTATAGTAAACATAAAAAATTCTATATATGGCATGCTCTTATAGAGATTCTTTGCAGGCCGTATGTTTCTGAAATATTTTGTTATTCGCTTCAAATAATCCATCATAGTCAGTTTCAAAATGCTAGCTTGTTCTAAAAGTCAAGTTTGGGTCATTTGTTGTGCAAAATTCCTGAAGTATTACCCTGTGAAAGGCACGCAGGATAGCCCCACCGAGGGGGGAGGGGGTCTAGTCACTGAGTTACTCGGCTGCTGACCCGCAAGTCACAGGATCAAATCCCGGCTGCAGCAGCTGCACTTTCGACGGGGGCGAAAATGCTGTAGGCCTGTGTGCTCAGATTTGGCTGCTCGTTAACACAACTTCCGGAGCCCTTCACTACGGCGTTCCTCATAATTGTATGCTGAATTTAGTACATTAAACCCTAATATCAATCAATCAAAGGGAGCAATACAGACGCGACGCCCACAAGGAATGTACCATGAACTGTGCTTTATTAGCCAACACTATGCTCCAAGCAAACTAGGACTGGTTGCGCTGTTCCAGCAAATACATAACTGAAGAAGCTACTTACAAAAAAACGAAAACAAGGCGGGAAAACTGAAATGATAGGAGCCTGAGATTCATCAAAGGAACGGAAGTTGGGCTGGTAGAGTGAACCTTTCAACAATGTACCTCATTGATATGATTGATATGCGGGGTTTAACGTCCCAAAACCACTGATGATTATGAGAGACGCCGTAGTGGAGGGCTCCGGAAATTTCGACCACCTGGGGTTCTTTAACGTGCACCCAAATCTGAGTACACGGGCCTACAACATTTCCGTCTCCATCGGAAATGCAGCCGCCGCAGCCGGGATTCAAACCCGCGACCTGCGGAATGTACCTCATTCAGAAGATCGTCGGCGTACTGCAATACGGAAAAAATAGACCGTCAACTTCCTTCCTTCAGCAATCTCCTCAAGTTTGTCGTACGTGGTTCGTCGTCTCACTCGTCATCTCGGGAGACCATCGGGCGGCTGTTTCTCGTTCGTGCATCGGGCTGGTTGTCGCGGCCTACTGAGTAGACAACGCTGCATTTTGCAAGGCATATCACACCGTGCTACAAAAGTTACGAGCAACAATATAGATAATCATTTCGCTCACAGCTCACACCTTTCATGGTGCGGCAGCAAGATCATAGCTGTAGAAACTTCCCATCTAGCCGCGTTCGGGCTACGCGGGCTCGTATTCTGACTGATTCACAAAGTGCTTCCAAGTGAGCAGAACTCTGTAGCGTGCGTATTCAGATTCCAAGCAGTTTTGATCGAGTCTGTGACCATCCCTCGGTGACCGTCTTTTCTCTCACCACGCATGCGCCACGTAATAAAGCTTTCCTGAATACCAGTCCGTCAAATGCAGAGTTTAGAACATCGGTGGGCTTTGGGGGTATGTAAGAGACAGGATGAGCAAAAACATAAAAAAAAATCTGTTTTTGTTCTTTAAAATCTGCAGCAATTTATTGACCAGAATGGTGTCGTTTGTTTATTTTGTATATTTTTTCTCTAAAAATTACATATTTCAAATCTTGTGTGGCAGCTCAGCATGCTCCATTCTTACCACCATAGCCATGCGGAGAAGCTACAGTTTGCAAGATGGAGTACATTTGGCAGCATTAAGGAAGATAACGGGCCCAGAACTGCGAAAACGAAAGAATACAGCGGCAGCAAGCTTACTGTCAGCAAATCTATATTATGTCGGGGACGTTGTTAATTGACATTATTTGCAAGCAGTCAAAACCTATATCATTTGGCCACTTAAAGAAAGAGAGCTAGCTTGGAAGACATGTAGAAATATGCCTGATCCAGATATTTTCAAATAGAATTAAAGGATACCAATCACTCCAACGGTCTTTGCTCGAAGGACGCTGGAGATCGGTGTAAATTCAACAAGGCCTAGTTTAATGGTGAACCGCTCGTTCATAAAAAGGATCTTCAAGCATGCGTAACTGAAGCTGTTAATCGAAATTATCTGGAAACAGCTGATCCAGAATTATTTCTTACTGACTTCATAGGCATTTATCCAATAAATCTGAATAAACCATAACAAGTTGTTGCATTGTGATGGGGGGGGGGGCGTGTTGAAAAAAAAATAAAAACCCTTTCCTCGTGCACCAAACACTGTCGGAGTATGCACTCTTGATGCTGTTTTCACACATTTGGATGGCAATATAGCCCGTGTATATGTGCTGATCTAATCTGAAATATCGCCAGAGAACAGGGTCTGCGCACCCTTGAACTGCGTTGACATTGTTGTGCTGACACGGCTGCACAGAAAGCGGCAAATCAGGCTCGCCAAGCAAGACGTTTTAGCACCAACAGAAGAAAAATGATATTGGTGATGAGTGCCTTGCTGGTGTCCATCGAAAGGATGCATCAATTTGTTGTTATCTCATTGGGATTCCTAAATAATGTAGACTCAGTTTTGGATGCAAATATATCAAAACTTGCTTTTTGTGTTCCTTTTTAACAGCCGCAGTATCTAGAATCGTATATTTCGACCACTATTCAGATAACGTTAAAAGATAAAAATAAGATAAGCAGATAAAGATAAAGATAAGCAGAATAATGGCTGTGTGAGGAAGCGCGCTTTTGCAACACATCTAATAGCTCTTATCAAGTAATAATGAGATACCTGAGGTACAAAAATTAAAAGATCTCACCTACAGTGGGAATCGATGATATGCGAAGCATGAATGAGGAATGTTTATATGTCAGTTTAAACTTAGAGCAACGTTACGAAGCGGAGGTAAATCAGGCCGTACATAACTTTCATGTCATAATTATTATGCTTTGGCGTCATTTACCTTCATATATTCACGCCACCTTCTACCAAATTTGGTATATGTGGAGCTAGCGAAACGGCCGTTAGCGTGCTGTGAGCGTAGCATATAGTCATGTTTTACATGACCTGCATACCATGATTATCATGTTCGGACGTGCCATTTAACTTCGCACTCTATTGACGTCATGCAATGCCAATTTAGTATATGCGAAGCTATACCAACTACCGTGAGCGCATCATGAGCGTGTCAAGTGGTCATGTTGTTACATGACACGCATCTCATCATTATCATGTTTGCACCAGTCACATACCTTCGTCGTCCATTTCCATCCCGTAAAACCAACCTTGGAATATGTGAAGCTAGCGGAACGGCGGGTACAGCATCATAAAGGGCCTAGTACACGGTGACGTAACGTTGCTGAGCGCACGCTGGGCGCAGCGACGAAGCGCTAGCAACACGCGAACACTCTATAGTCTGATGCCAGACGTGATCAGCGTCTGTCAGCGCAGACCGGTGGCAACCGGTGCGAAATGCGACATGCTGCATTTCGCACCAACGAAGTTACCCAGAATGCGCCGTGTCTGCCTAGCTTCGTGACGAAGGGACGCCGGGTGTGCTCAAACACGCATGCGTCAAAGCAACACAGTGCGGCGCGTGCCTGCGAGTATATGCCAGGCAGATTGGCACCTGGTTCCGCAACGCCGGCATGACGCAACGAAACGAACGCTGGAGCACACTCGCACCAGGTCTGGTCTAAGTGTATTGGCGCCTTGTGTGGCACGTAGTCACGCTCTTGCATGACACGCATCTCATAATTATGTTTGCCCCAGTCACATACCTTCGGGATCCATTCACGTGACGTAATACCAAATTTGGCAGATATCAATTTAGCGAAATGGCCCCGAGCGCATCATGAGTACGGCATGTAGTCATGTTGTTACAGGACACGCATGTCATGATTAACATGTTTGGACATGTCATTTACATATGGCATCCGTTCACGTCACGTAATACTGAATTTGGTACATGTGAAGCTAGCGAGATGGCCGCGAGCGGATCAAGAGCGTAGCATGTAGTCATGTTGTTACATGACACGCATCACATGATTATCATGCTTGCCCCAGTCACATTTTTTCTTTGTTCATTCACGGCAAGTAATACCAAATTTGGTGTGTGTGAAGCTAGCAAAACGACTGCGAGGGCATTATGAATGTGGCTTGTAGTCATGTCACACGACACGCATCTCGTGATTATTATGTCTGCACTAGTCGCATACCTTCATCATGCATTCGCATCACGTAACGCCAAATTTGGTATATCTGAAGCTAGCGAGATGCTGCGAGTGCATAATGAGTGTGGCCTTAGTCATGACTCAACCCACAGACGATGTGCGTGTCATGATTTTCACGTTAGGGTCTGTCGCTAGTGTTCGCCATGAAATCATGTACAACCATACCAGTTTTGCAACATTTCATGTGAACGAGACCACCGCAAGAGCAGCAAGACGATGAAATGTAAATCATGACTGTCTTGACATATGTCATGATTTTTATGTTATGACTAGTCGAATATGCTATGCCATACCAAGTTTGGTATGAGTACCAATATCCGAACCGCCAGGAGTGCTAGAAGTCGTAGGTGGCTAGATAGATAGATAGATAGAGAGATAGATAGATAGATAGAGAGATAGATAGATAGATAGAGAGATAGAGAGAGAGAGAGAGAGATAGAGATAGAGAGATAGATATATATATATAGAGAGAGAGAGATGGAGAGAGAGAGATAGAGAGATGGAGAGAGAGAGATAGAGAGATGGAGAGAGAGATATAGAGATAGATAGATAGAGATATAGAGATATATATAGAGAGATATAGAGATATAGATAGAGATATAGATACGCTCAGTCGCCAATCTTCGCTAAGAAATGCTTTGGATCTAAAATTACAAAACAAGATATTCCTGGAGCTCTTATGGTTGTAGAATAAAAGGTACATAAACTTCACCTATAATACGTGGCTTACCCTGTTCCCTTAACGCGCACCTCCTTGAAGGGTGCCTTTTAGCAAGTATGGGCGCTCTTTGTTGTGCTTCTTCTTGCTGTGGCTACTTGGGCGGCTAGATTTTTTGAGGAGTTATGCGTGATTTAGCCTAGCAAAAGGTACTGCTAAGGGTGTATTCTGTAATTCTGAACATGTGCAGTGTACGCTGGCGCTGTCTACACAAGTAGGCGCCGCGAGCTGTGCCCTGTGTGAGGGGCCGAGGGGGTGACGAAGCGCGCTACGTCTTTTCACTGCGCGCGTTTGCGTCTGCACTCGCAGGGCTTAAGCCGCGTGCCGCGGCAACCACCTTTGCTTCCACAAAGGCTGCGTCGTTCGAAAGAGACCCGGCGGAGTTGGCGGAGCATCCCCCAAGCGATCCCCCTGAAGAAAGCCGGGCGTCGGGCCGGGGGATGTTTGTGCCCAGTTTATATTCCGGTGGGTGTCCGGCGGTGGGTTTCGAACCAGCCACCTCCCGCAGCCGAGGCGGACGCCCTAACCACTAGGCCATGGCTGCGGAGGTCAATATTGCAGACTAGCACCTGTTGCGCAGAACGCTAACGTAATATTGCAGGGGACCCGGGTACCCGCAGTTCAGTACTCTTTGGGGCTCAGCCTACTCTCGTGTATTCGCTGCCGCACACAAGGAGAGCTTGCTGAAGCTAGTGGCGTTGGGCTCCCGGCATAGAACTCCGCTATAAAAGAACTCTTGGCGATTCATACTCGAGTGTGATTTCCGGATTTCGCTCTTCGCTCTCATTTACAACTATGGTTGACCTTCACAGTGAGTACAAAGTATGGCTGAGTGAACCTCTCAACTGTTTGAGAGAAAAAAATAAAATATTTTAGGTTGTGTGGCATCTCGGAGAGAGCCACGACTCCCTCGTATCTAAGCGTCTCAAAGTATACGTAGATGCCACTTTTAAGATATCTTTGGTCGTTGCCCTGCGAAGCTAGTGCTGTTACCTACGTATTTATGCATGCAACTTCCAAACTTAATTACGGGCTACAAAAAATATTCAACCGCAGAAAGCATATTGAGCACAGAGTTGCCAAGTGTAAACCATCTTGCTCGTCCTTGCTCATTCATTCGCCGCACAAACACCACTTTTATCTTGTCGTTCGGAGGGAAATATTGCCAGAAAACGTATCTATGCCTCTTATTTCATTACAGCCTGCAACGCGTAGCGTGTCGGTGCACCTCTGGGTAATTTAACCGCTCCACAATCACAACCCTCAAATCAACACGCAGAACAGTTGCATGTTCAAAACGCGCGGGTGCATACGCAGTGTTAAGTGAACATGCGGCCAGAACGACAGTGGAGGGAGGGTGGCTTGCTTTTCGCCTACGCGCCCAAGACCTTTTTTTCTTCCCAATTCCTCGTGCGACAGCCAGGACTAGAAGGCACTGCAGCTGGTAGAAATGTTCGCTTTCAGCCCGTATTGCTGACGTCATAAACTTTTAGGATTCCGCACACCGGTGTTCTATCCAAGGTTCTAAAAAATATGACGTTAGCTAATAAAGGAAATATCCGCAGTTCCGATGGTAGTGACGGAAGGCAGCTTCATTTGATGGGTTCAAACATGGTCGGCCAGCTCATCGTTTAAACATCAGCCAGTTTAGCCACTATAATTCATTTACGAGTTAGGAGAACGCGATCTATTACAGATGGAGCACAGGTTTTGCACTTGTTTTTTTTTACTCATAGAATGTCCTTATGTTATTTGTCAGCTCGTGGCTTCAACAGAAAAAACTAGAGAAGTCTCAAAGACTGTTGAACTGATAGCGGGGAAAAAACAATACTGACATCAGCCGGTGAATGGTTTTAAAAACACAAATCACCTCCTGATCATAAGAAAGGACGATCCTTTAAAATTGCAGAAAACGCAAGGAGGTGCATTTTATTCAGTTATCGAAAAAATGGCTTGACAAGACCTTCATAACCACGCTACTTAGGTGCCCAGTGAGCGCATGTTTTGAAATGCCGGAAACGCCGTCAGATCACACCGAAATAGTTTGAAGCAGGGTAATAAGGCAGAGCTTGTGTTTCTGTACAACAATAAGTAGGCTTTCGGTGGCAGTCCCTCACCAAGTTATGTGTTCGAGGACGTGTGGGTTGCATTTTGTTTGTTTTTTCTCTAACTTAACAAGATTTGACGAATTCAATACTTGATTGATTATTACGCATTCTTGGCCACAATTCGGCACTGTTTCGTTCGAAATAGAATGGAGATGAAATTTCACTACTCGTGAGGGCTCGCGAGGGCTCACTACTTCCAGTCACGCGATACTGTGAATTAGATCACAGGATCACCATTGTTCACTGTCACTGAGTGAGATAAATTTTGGGATTAACCGAGTGCATGCGGCTGTTATGTGGGGCCCACAGGTAGACAAACTCACTCTTGAGTCGGCTACTCATACTGATATCAAGTCGTGAGCCTGAGTCTTGGACAGTGTTGCAGAATGGGCGCCTCAATTCCATCCCGATTTCATTACGGGGAATTACAATTTGTCGTAATTCTATTACTTTCATTTCCTAAGAATGACCAGGCAGGTCGGTTCCATTCTTCTGATTCCTCAGTGTATGAAATAAATCTGGACAGTTTTATTGAGTTGAGATAGAACGATTCCATAAACATAGCATCACGAGATGCAACAGGCAAAGTACGTAAACACGCTAACAAGGTCAAGGGGTAGTATCTTGGTGGCATATCTCTGCCAGTAAAATCACCCTACTAATTTTCACAGGATCAGTTCTACCGCCACGTATAGTATAGTAACGAAACGCTCTATATCTCCTGGTATTAGATGAAACAGTGCACCAAGGCACAGACACCTTGTCCCTTTGCATTGAATACAGAGCACAAGGCCACACTGCACGTAGGCACTCGCGATTCTCAAGCGCGCCTCGCTAGCATGGATGGGGGAAGAACTTAGTGTTCACCTGTGTGCAGTTATGCAACATCTTTCCTGTCGCGAAGGTTATTTACCTGTGTGTGGTACTAAACTGCTCGTGAGATAGAGATCAGGCCATGCATAGAGTATTCGTTCCTTTCGTGTGGGCTATCAATGATAACCAACGGGCGAAGATGATTTGTTTCTGCCTTCAGTATCTGTTCTGATAATGCATTTGTTTGTAAGCAAACTCATGCGGCAGTTTCTCATTCACGAATTGGCAGGTTCATCACACTTTTACACCGTGCATACCTTTGGCTTTGGCTAACTAAATGTCAAACTAGAGAAAGCATTGTGGCTTTCGAAATCGGTAAAGCATCAATTTAGGCCTGCATGACTAATTTGAGTATGATATAGAGTAGTAGCTATTAACGGTGTAGGAAAATTTTTTCCGATGTTATATTTGCTTGGCGACGTGAACATGGAAATGTGCTCAGTCGTAGAAATCAAGCAAAGTTACAAAAAAGGTAACGATAACCATAAAATAGTCTCACCTTGGAGCACTGGCAGTGCCGGATGACCAGATCACCGAAAGGCAACTTGTGCCTTTGCATTCAATACGGAACACGAGGCCACACTGCACGTCGGCCCTCGCACTTCTCAAGCGCGCCTCGCTAGCACGGATGGGGGAAGAAGAACTTGGTGTTCGCCTGTGCGCAGTTAAGCAACAACTTTCTTGTCGCAAAGGTTATTTAACTGTCTTCTACTAAACTGCTCGTGAGATAGAGATCAGGCCATGCATAGAGTATTCGTCCCTTTCGTCTCAGCTCGAGACTCAAGAACGCCAGATCTTCCAGGCTTCATCTATCGTATGCCTGATCTTCCGAACACGTTCAACAATTTCTCAATTAGTTCTTTGTTCACCAGGCTTACGTCATGAATGCTACAAAAGCATCCTCGAGATTTTTAGATGCTACTACAAAGGTCGCAATCAGTAAAGAAGCAAAAATACCTTAGTTTTTGTTTCATTCATCGAATTTCAGCAACTAAATGTGAAAGCTAAGTGAGCCGTTGGTCATTTAGTTTTAAAACCAAATTGTCACCGAACGGCTCCTTGAACGATTGGTTCTCAAAAACACAGCGATATAAAACAATTTGTGTCCAGCTAACAATGAGGCGCTTCAAATTAAATCAATTTTTGTCAACATTTGTGCAATGTTGAGCACAGTGAACAAAAAGCCAGCAAGGCTTGACGAGGTTCATGGCCCGAATTTTTCAGGCAGAAACAAGCAACAAACGAGAGCAACATTGGAACACTGAAGGAGAACTTATAAATTATAAACTAATGACACAACTCCTAATGCAGAATACATATAAACATTACTCGTCACTATACACTGTAAAAATCTTTACACCTAGAACGGTGTAAATGAGCTTGTCCCGTGGACGACACCATAAGGGTGTTAAATCAGCACCTTCCAAAAAGGGTGCTTTACCATGCACCCTTAAAATAGGGTGTACATGTAAAAAACTGTAGGGTGTTACAAAAACACCCTTAAGGAAGGGTGCCTTCGATGTCCTTCACTTTTTTAGCACCCTCTGAGGAGGGTGCGAGAAGGGTGTACAAGGGTGTTGAGTGCCCATGGCAGGGGTGGCAGTATTCTTTTAGACTGCACTAATAGATATCAGCATGCACTGATTACACACTACTTGAAGAAAGTGGTCCTGATTATCGATGGTGCGCCACCTGTCGAGCTTCATTTATTGCGTGTGGGCAAAAATATAAACGCGTACAATCGTGTAGGATCTTGTGCTGGATCTATATATACTTCACAGTATATGCATAATGTGCGTTACAGAAAATGAAGCCTTGCTTCCCATGCATATTGCATTTATTTAATAGGCAAATAAAACATAAACTTTTCTTCTGCCACACAACCTTTTCACCAGATATACGTTCACGTATACGTACACTACCCATGCAACGCCTGAAATGTTTATTATATTTTTTTAGTTTCTCTTTATTGACAATTCTTTGCAACATACAATTACACTGGTTTCAGTTTAGTATACTGATTCAAGTACGTAGAGACTACAAATGAAATACACGCTAATATATCCCTATAATTCTTTCAAGTATCTACAATCCCAGTGGTTTCTAGTTTAACACTCCTTCATGTACACAATCGGGTAATAGGAATAAACTACAGGCAAATATATACCAATGATTCTTTCAAATATATACAATCACCATGATTTCACTATATACGCCTTCATGTACACAATTGTTCCCAAGAAGTGATGCACACAAAAATATATATGAATAGTGTTTTCAAATGTATACAATCACAGTGGTTTAAGCTTTGTCTTCCTAGATGTATAACTATTGGTTATGATAAATGATGTACATGCAAACATATACGGGTTTTCGCACATATTACTTTAGCGAATACTCAAGAAACCAATACAATGATGAGACACATTAAGCTAAAAACGAACACAAAACCGAGTCAGGACACACAAAAAACAAGAGGTAATGCATAATTATGACTAATGACACAGCTGGGTCACTTTATGCCAAATGTCTCAGCTATTTTGGCAACCATCTCAAATGTATTCGAAAAACTCGTGCTGCATTGAAAATAGTGAACTTCTGGAATATTTAGGAGAGGAAAAATATTTGGTCACGTGGCTGCCTTCTGAACTTCCTGGAATGCCGTCTAGGTGTTGTATGTGAAAAAATTTATTTTAAAAGCACCGCTCCTTCTTTCAATACGAAACTCCGTCTACGTGTTACGTAACAAGAGCTTAATTTGGGAGAGTTGGTTCATCGTTGTTGTGTGCTGGTCACAGTGCGACAACTTTAGGAAGAGACAGAAAGGACAGGAAAGAGCACCGTCTGTCAACTGAATTTAATGAATGTGCTACGAGCGCTTTTATACCGAGTACAAGAACCGTGTTCATGCGCGACGACACGTGTGAGCACTACAAAATAATCTTAACTGTGAAAAGAATACTCTCTCTTGGAAAGGATAAGTGAACGTGTAGTGATGCACTGATCATTGGTTTACCTGATAAAAAATACTTCTACAAACGTTAAATTGGCAATAAGTAAACCTATTCTCGTGATGAATGGGGCAAGATTTACTATTCCTGTTGCTGTTTAGTACACACACTTTTGAAAGCTTGCAAGGGCTGGAAAACAACACGCTAATATCATATCTGCTGGCTATTTTTTTAATTATGAGACACGTGATGTGGTATAACATGCAAAGGTTTTGGTCGTTGTTTTTTGTTGGTCCTGTCTTCTTTAACTTTACTTTTGCAGGAGGGTTTTGCAAACCGGTGTGATGATTTTGTTGGGATACCCAGCATCTTTTAGTCTTTTTAATATGGTTTTTAAGCCTGACCTCACCCTTGTGCTAACATGACTTCTGAAGGGTGGCCTGAATACATGTGGTATCAATTCCTCTTTTTACTAATTTTGAATGCCTACTATCAAAAGGCAGAACATTCTTAGCACTCCTGGGCTGATAGCACCAGCCAATACCCCAACAGCATCATCACACTTGTTTGTGAAACCCTCCTGCAGAAAGTAAAGTTAAAGGAACAGGACCAAAAGAAAGAGAGAATAACCAATCACCTTTGCATGTCACACGGTACTACTTACATAAGGTGTCTCACAATTTTAGGAAAAGAGCCAGCAGATATGACATTGTTGTTTTCCACCCCTTGCAAGCTTTCAAAAGTGCATGTACTTACAGCAACAGGAATAGTCAATCTTGCACCATTCGTCACTAGAATAGGTTTAATGAATGCCTATCTAATGTGCATGAGATACCGCTAACACGTGGAAAAGTAAACATAGGACACAATGGGCAATGCTTCAATGATCAAGCAAGACAGCATGCTTTAAATGCTAAGAAGGGCTATAGTAGTCTCATGGCCGGACACCGTAAAGAATGTAAGTGTGGTCCTAGGTTTCATAAAACACGGTTTTTGAAAAAAAAGCAAGCAGAAAAATGAGAGATTTTAGAACTCTTTATCAGGAAGGCGAAGAATCAATGCATCAGTACACCTTCACTTATCTTTTCTAAAAAGAGTATTCTTTTCTCGGTTAAAACTATTTTGTCATGGTCACACATGTGCTGTTGCAGATGAGCCCTGGTCTTGTGCTCAGTATAACAACGCTCGTAGCACCTTCGATAAAATTCAGTTGACAGCGCTCTTTCCTGTCCTTTTTGTGATAAGATTTTTATTACAGAAAGAATTTCATTTTCTTACAGTTTAGGTATAATGATGAGTTTTCATTGTATCACAACATGGGGCAAATTGCATCTCAATAGGGACAAAAAGCACAATTTTGTGAAATTCCTGATATTTTCTCGTATATTTCAGCAGCTTGAGAGGTATAAAGATATTTTTTCCTCAAAATATACCTTTTGTGGAGTAAGTATTCACTGCTCAGATATTAATACAAAGTGCAATATTGCAATAAAAATGCAAACGTAACACATTTTGGCTTTATTCTTGACAGTGACTGTGGCAAAAAATTGCACTATTAGTATTGACCTTCAAATACCTTACAGAAGCACATTTACTTAACAAGTAGACCAAATTTGCTTTAGAAAAAATAAGCGTTAGTTTTAAAACGAAATTTTCCACTAACAGCACACAGACGGCATTATGATGCCAGGAAGTTATAAGCCAGTCACATGAACAAAACTTTTTTTCTCGCTGAAATATTCTAGCAGTTCACTGTTTTCAACGCAGTAAGTCAGCACATTTTTTTTCATATAAAATTCAGATGGTCGCCAAAGTGGCTGAGACGTTTGGCATGGAATGGTTAAGCTATATTTAAGCAAAATACCTTCCACAAATAACAATATTTGTTCATCTATCATGACCACACTAGAAAAAGTTGTTCAGGCATTGTGACACTAAAATTTTTAGCGTCGTACTGCCTGAACAGCTTCTTTGATAGACTCCCAAATCACGCCGAGAAAAAGCCGCTCAATCACGGTGGTTGTTAAAGGCCTTACGGCCGTAGACAATGTTGAAAATAAAAAAAATCAACTCGTCAGTGCTGTCACACCTTCATTGTCATTACGGACACAGATTTTTCGGTTACCCATGTGCAGGTTCCGAAACTAGGCTTGCTCTAGGCTGGAGCCGGGGTAGACTACGCAGGACGTCAGTGGCACCCTCTCATCCTGTAATAGGAGCAAATATGACTTCTCATAAAAGGGTGTTCGTGCTGTTCTGGCAGCACCATATTTAAAGAATGTGTAGTGTGTATCCTTCGAAATGGCGTGTGATTGACATTACACTGAACTCGAAGCATACAACCCATACATTCCAATAATGTCGTATGATAAAGTTGAGTTTTCCAGCATACAGCGAATTCCCGAAATGAGGTGAAGTGTAAGACTACCGCTCAAAAATGGCACTTACGAAAGCCTGAACTCACCTAAGAATCAAATTCTTTCTAGTGTAGTGAGCCAGTGTGAAAAACAATTCTTAAAGTACAACGTTCAGAACATGTAGCTTTAATCAAAACGCACAAGAAACTTACCTCTTCATGTACAAACAGTGAAGACATCTCTGCTTTCTCTTTTACATGAGAACAAATGATCTTGGGCGTGGCACTAGCGAAGAGGTCTGCAAAAAAAGTAAAAGAATTACTGACTTTAATCACGCCTCTAACAATCTGAGGAATTGTTACAAGTCACCATTCAGTGCAATTCTGACTGCCTCTATAAGGGCATCAAAAATGAACAATTTTCTCGTTCTTTCTACCCTCACAAGACGCTCCGTCAATGGAATCTAATCCAAATTCGACGCTGTGCTTCCTATTTGCCTGCTTTCTAGACGTAGGGCTGCGAACATGTATTTTGTGCATCTAATCTAGCACAGAAATTCGTCATCTATAGTTCAGTCATCTTAATTCATTGTAATTCGATAAAAGATGTGATAGCTCGTCCCATTTTTAAAGAGTTGCGGGCCTGCAAATGGCACTGTCTAGCACGTATGAAAGTATTTCTTTTTCTAAAAAAATTCTTCAAATCTTGCTATCAGAAAAAGCGTCTGGCATATTTCGACAACCAAGCCTATCCTCTGATGGCAATCAGGGGCACGCTCTTAGCGATTATTGACCACGTTATTACAAACGTAACCTATGCCTAAATACTCAGTTAAACACAATCAAGCAAGTAGGAGCGCTCGAACGATACCGACGAGCGCGGACGCCCTCTACATTGCAGCAGCCATGGCTTACGCTAGAGCTACCGCACATAGCTCCCACAGTCACGTATACTCTCTCGATTCTGTTATAACGCTGAACGTTATCGCAGATGAAGGCAAAGCACGAGAACAGCAAACAAAAACGAGGGAAAACAACGCATGGCGATGGCCACAACAACGTGCCTTTGGAAGTCGGCTAGGTCTTTCCCTGTTGCTGGTGACACATGTCCTAAATAGCTCAAAAAACCGAAGCGCACGTGCTGGGAGCATCGCGGCATATCAGCACCTCCAATTATTCCGTCTTTAAGCAAAAAAAGCCATTTCGTACAGTGCGCCTCTGTATATTATTTCTTCTTTTTCTTTCTTTTTTTACGCTTACACCTACAGAAGCACGTTGCACATTTGAGTGTTATTAGAAATGTTATTGCGATATAGCCCAAAGCACATCTTAAAACGATATCAATCACTTTCTGCAGTGTAGAGACAATGTGCGATCAGCAACTAATCCCGCCCTTGTTAAGTGATCACATCACTCACTGTATGAGTGATGCAGGCACTTACACAACATCGCGCATAGCAGTGTGAACTCATTAGGTCACACGTTTAATCGGGTATCTGCAACAGGCCCGCGAACGCATGCTGTTGTAAATAGCTGGCAGCCTACTTCGGCAGAGCTGCTGCAGGCGCCCAGCTAGCGCTGTATCATTACTACCTACGAAAACAGTACACTCACCGTTAACTGGCCCACGTTTTCTGTGTCCGCCACTCAATGAATATTCCTTAATCCGAGCGTCACTTCAAACACGGTGTCATGCGTGACCACCATTGAATATGCGCCTGTTCGCTAGAGCACACACAGCGACCAAGACCCCAGACCAACGCAACGCATTTGAAAGACATTGAGACAGAGAGAGCAACGTTGAGAGAGAGAAGGAGGAGGAACTGGCGGCGGCGCCGCAGCTGTCGACGCAGGTGTTCGGTGACGCAACTATTCGCTTATCTACGCCGCCGTTGTGGGATCAACGCTGGCTGGGGTGAGCGGGGGGGGGAGGAGCGGGAAACCCGCCAAGACGGCGCCGAAAGGCAAACTCTATGGCGCATACGGCGGACGGCCGTTCTACGCGGAATGACTCCTTGTAAATGGCAACTCTCCTTCCAGCCAGTCGCACAGCGACGCAGGTTATTTACCAGCCTCGGGTTCTTTGAGTATTTTGACGGAATGCGATTGCAGTGGGCGAAAAATAGTGAAGCAAAACTTGCGGAAAACAAAGTGCACCATGGAATGGCCAGAAACAATAATTATTTCGTCCTTTGTGGAATTAGCGGGAGAGCATCGCTACACCTTTTTCCAGAGGAATTTCTTTTCGCATTGTCTATGTCTGGCAATTCCGCGTATGGTGCCGCAAACACTGAATGCGTAGTCGAAGATGGAACAAATTATTCCACAGTAACGGATGTTTAGAAGGCTTGTCACGCACCACGAAAAGTGCCAACGTTGTTATAACAAACTTTTTGCTGACCACATGATCAGCACATAATTCCATAAGGTTGCCCAATGAACTAGCTAAGCACCTGTAGCAAAGGCAGAGCACGTTCTTGTTAAACGTTTTTAATATAAACGATGGTTGTGCCTAACTGCAGTGACAGCTTTCGGTGTGAATTGGTCATAACCCACGTTTTCGAGCGTAGAAGCGCCTCAGCGAACCTAATCAGCTACCACAGCAAGTTCGTAAGCAATGATGAGGTACGAAAATGCGCAGCTGTTTTCCATGTACTGAATAGTCCGTGTACAGTGCGTTGACCACCGCCATTTCTTAAGCCACCTCCCATATAGACTCCCAGTCTAAACAGGTGTGGGACCTTAAACACTAACAAGCAGTGCCCCCCCCGCACACACACACACTAAATTTGAGGGCGCACGGGCTGATACACACACATAATTATTCACAGGCGCACACACCTACACGTACACACACATACGGCAACACACACACGCGACCGTAAACGCACGCATGCATGGGCGTACACATGTTCACAGGCACGCTTAACACAAGCACGGACTCGCACATACACGCGCACGCACACATGCACGGGTGTACACACAATCGCGCTTACACGCGAACACATGCGCAGGCTCACGCACACACACCCATACTCGGGTGAACATTTTGTTCCTGGATATAAACCACAGCAAACATGTAGCTTATAACCAACTCTAAGGTGAGCTCTCGTAACGTGTATTGTAAATAATTGCCATTATATATGAAACGCGATTTGCTTCTGCTGGCATTCAGCTGTATTTGGAGAGCACCTTCACACATTCCAAGTCTAGGCCGTCATTTAACGCAAGGTCCACATATTCGTGCAGTAGCTACGCTGCTCGGCCGCCAATCCGAAGGTCGCGGGTTCGATGCCGGCCGTGGCAGTCGAATTCAGATGGAGGCGAAAAGGTAGAAGCCTGTGCACTGTGCGATATCAGCGCCCATTAAAGAACACCAAATAGTCAAAATCTCTAGAGCTTTCCACTACGACGACCCTCATAATCATATCGAGGTTTTTGAGACGTAAAATCCCAAATATTATAATTATGTGTTCTTCTTATGCTGCATATTCCATCTGACGAATCGTCACCTACACCCTTCTCGGGCACAAAAGCACCCTTAGAGCCTATTTTAGTGTGCTATCGAGGCAAGCACCCAAACAAATTGGTGCTTTTTTTTCAATCGACCATTTATGGGTGTTAAAGGGTGTTGCAAAGGGTGCTTTCTCGTGAAAGCACCCTTTTTACACACTCTTGGGTGTAAAAATTTTCACTGTGTACCTACTGAAAAACTCAAAAGTAAGCAAAGTAAAATTTATACGAGTGAAAATGAAAAAGTGGAGGAGAATACATCGAAAGTTGAAACAGATCTTTGATACAATATAAGTCCTACCCTGGGCACCACCACATAGGTATTTGAAGATACAGCATATGTTCACTTTAATACGACGTTATTGATACACTATGATACGTTATGTTACGACGTATTATTACGACGTTATTAACGTTTGTGTAGTAATGAAGTTTATACCGTAACACCTGGTAGGTATAATTTGTTGTCGACCCAGTTCCCAGATTTCGAAGCTCCTTTTATTCATTGTTTTCTTGCATCAAATTGGTAATGCGATTCAGGGTGTCGTTGTTTTTTTATACTGTTCTCATAACTTCTTAGTATTATATTTTCATCAATTGCACGCATTGGTAGCATAATAATTTTCATAAGAGGACTCGTTGGCGCTAATTAAGGAACGTTTAGAATACAATGCACATCTTTTTTGCTGTATTCTATGGAGACAAAATTGTTAGTAAGGGTTGTAGTGCCCTAGACGAGATAAGATTAGTTTATGTAAGATAGAAACAGGGATTAATGCAATATAAGCTTTACACTTTATGGAGAAAAACGCATTTTGCACAGTATTCGAATTACCTGTGAGAGTTTACCCACAACCATTTGCCCATGATCAATCCATGATAGATGTTGCTGAAGTATGCCACAAAGGCAATTAGAAGAGAGTACAATTGAAAGAACAGAGTTATTGAGATGTAAACTCAATGAAGTGTCAATGTTTCGATTTCTTGGTATAAAAAGTACGGCTTTCGTTTTATTAACGGTGATTTACAATGACGCTTAAATACGTGGCGCAAGGTTGACCAAGAGAAAAAAAAAAGACGAGACAAAAAGAACGCCAAAGATTTATTTGGCGCGCTTTCTGTCTCGTCTTTTTTTTTCTCTTGGTCAACCTTGCGCCACGTATTTCAGCCTAATATGTACCAACTACCCCGACATAACGTACTATTATGATTTACAATGAGTTTGCTGTGCTCGAAGATGATAGTTTTGATAGTACTACGTTGGCTTTATTCAAGACATCCTCAGCATATTTCAAAGCTATAAGAATGGTGGTGTCGTCCGCATATATAATAAATTATACGTCAGGATCAACGTTCACTCGATCATTAGTATAAATGCAAAAAAGCAATTCACTCACATAAGGTGCTCAAGCGTGTACCACTGGAAGCAGGAGCCCGTTGGGTAGTTCATTATGGTAGTGCTTCTCTAGCTGCCTACGTGCGCGGCAGCAGTGGCGCCACCACCCATGTCTCCCCCCCACCTCCGCCCTAGGACACGGCGAACGTAGGTTTAGTTCGGCGCGCGGGTTTTCTACGCGAATCGGGTAGGTGCCGCCGTGGCCATTGTTACGTGGGCTTTCCTGCTTCAGGCGGCTTCCATAACCAATGCTTTTAAAAATGTTCTCTCTCTCGCTGTGTCTGTACGGAGGGAGAGCGCACTCAAGTTATCACATACAATTGTGCGCTGTGTGGACCTAGACACTTTCTCCAACAGTTTCGGGCGAAGGCACTCATGTGTCTATCCAGGGAGGAGGAAACAGTATTGAGATATTGGGGGAGGGGACGGTTGGAGGTGAGCTTGCAGTGAACAAAACTGCAATGCACAAAAGCATCGCTCCAGCGTTAAACGGACGCTGAAGAGGTTCTGAATTCACAAATTTCTTGCGAATTGGGTATCCGCGCTCTCTTACAACATGTATACGGAGGCTTTTTTTCGCGAGGTTCGATTAAACGACGGCGCTATAGGCGAGCAAATACCGACCAAAGGTACACCCCCGCCCCCCACGCAGCAGCCAGTTTACAAAAGTGAGCAGATAGACCCCCCCCCCCATTGCACTGCACCAGGCGGCCTCACGAGGCTCCCGGAAGCTGAACGCTCATTGGTTCATGCGTAATTTCATCAGCAAACATGGCTGGGCCCATGCCGATGCTGCAGGATTCGTGTGTCAGACGTGGGCACAGCTGATGCAGCAGCCACGGCGAAGGCGTGAACAAAGTTGACGCTGGCACGCATACTGGCAAACCACCTACGATGAATGGGAAGACGGCGCTATCAAGTAGTTATTGCCACCAAGGTGCCACAGAAACGCTGTGCGCACGCCTGTGTCGACGTTGCCGAAATACTCATCACTCCGTTTGCAACGATCGCCGAAATGACTGAAGTCGGCGCAGATATGCAGTGAAAAATGGAAGATGACGGTGTAAAGAGTTTGTGTGGAGTATATAACAATATCCGTAACTCGGTAAGCCTTTGGTGCAGCTCAAAAAACTGGTGTCGGAGCACTGAAGTGCCTACGTCACGCACGTCACTCTGCTTGCACTCACTCTGGCATACCTTAGGCTACTCGTAGTGCATGCCACCGATACTGATTATGATGGCGATGCGACATAAGACGCACGATTACGTGTAGCAGCAACTCGATAGACTTGCAAGCGAATGTCTACGTTTAGAAGTCTAGCGCGAAGTAATTCCGTTCAAATAAGGAGTGAGAGGCCGTGCTATTATGAGAAGAGAATGACTCGGGTGACAGAATATTCTCTCTAAGCTAATTACACTTCGAAATCTACTGTATGTCGTGCATATAAAAAGCTCACCTCCAGCCGGCATTTTTTTTTTGCTTACTTCACCGTGATGTATAGCTGTAGATCGGTGAAGCGTTAACAACTTGAGCATTGTTATACTACGAAACGCGCGCAAGCAAGAGGTTTGCGAGTAGTGAAGTTCAGAAGTGAATTCAATACAAATCCAATAGCGGTATAACCAAATCGAACGCCTAAAGAAACCTAATACTCTTCTGATAGTTTTCAAATAGTAAAGAAACGTTTTTGAAAAAAAATCCTACAACTCCACAACAGGTAATTCGAAATAGTATTCACGAACTGTCACAAAACAATACTACAATTATGAAAACTGTTAGAAGCTTTTATACAGCAGTCATCAGAACCTTCGAAATATTTTCAACTGTGTCGACATACAACCATACATCATTCAATTTGAAAATGTGTTTTTAGCGTTTTAGTAGAATTACGGCATAAAATGTGAACAATTTTGAACGAAATACATAGTATCAGCTAAAGATTTATTAGAACAGGCAATATTATCACAACATACACACTGGTACAAAAAGCATATAAAGAATAAGTGTTGAAAGCTGCATATATAAGAACAATTTACGTGAACAAAACACTTCCATGTGTTTTTATTCGTGACGCTGAATGCTGCCATAGTACCTAACATCAATGATGATGATACAAAATTATTGATACGATGCAGCTCCACCCTTGTAAAAGCCGAGTAAAAGTGCAGTTGGCAGCAAATATGCTTTATCTGTAATAATTGTTATAGCATCAATAGTGCTGCATTTATTGTGGTTATTCACGGATTACAAGAAGAAAATAAACCTTCAGCTGATCCTATGGTTTGCTGTTTCACATTCAAAATTATTTCGTGTATAGTGGTATCGCATTCCGAATATGTATGGCAACAAATATAGCAGTGTGCTTGCCGTAGTTAGTGCACAAGGGCGGATAATTTTTAGAATATTCAGTATTTCGTATATGTATAGTTCAATTCTACTAGCCAATGCTCTTTGATTCCTTATTAAAACATTTGCACACCCCTAGTAATGTTGCACTACCAATACCAGCATCTTTTTGTATGAATGTGAATGCGCACCAGTAAACATCACGGGTGATTTCTTTTGCGCTGTATCCCATCTCCTTTGAACACGCCCTTGCACATGCCTCAAGGTACGTAAAAAGAAAAAAAAGGAATTTTACCTGGCTACAAGTGATGCTAATTTGCGACATGAAATGGGAGTAACATACGTGTACTTGGTGAAAGTTGCTCTGAATCTTGTCGTCCGTTAGCAAGAAGGACCAGTTTATAACACATGTTTTTTTTTTACTCTAAGCTTACATCAGTAAACTAAGCATGAGCCTGTTCATAAACTCATGCCTAATATTGATTTATTTGTCCAATATTATAAAAGACAAGGTAAGACAGCACAAAACTCTGCTGAGATATGAATGAAATTACAACAGCAAATCACAAAAAGTACCTTTGAGAATTGAGCACGTGCTAGACAGCAAATGCAGGAGTGCCAATACATTGGGGCAATTTTTGCCTAAATTACAAGTGGCAACCTGGTTAAATTATAACTAATAATATCAATGAAATGTATTTTATGCGAAATTTTGAAAGCATTCGTTTTTTGGCTGAAGTTGAGTAAAATGCCTACATACTCTAGGTTATTTGTCGCAAAAATTAATAAATGTAGATGCAAAGTCTCTCATCAACATTTCAATGTTGAGCTGAAAGAAACAAACAAAAAACAGAATGCAATATGCTTATTATTCTTGCTAGATAATTCCGGATATGAGAATAGTTAGGGCGGCCAGAAGATCTGTTGAAAATAAAAGTCACTTGCATTGCAAACAGCTTGGGGAATGTGAATTCCACACATATTGTTACTACATATGTGTGAATTGCTATATATATTTGTCACCGCAATGACAAATGCTTTTTAGAACACCACAATCCGATGTGTTTTTGTCCTTTGGGAGGAAGATATGTTTTTTCTTGCGATAAATTAAGCGTGCATATCACAAGCCTGACAACTCAGTACATGCATATTTGCACGTGTGTTTTATTGCGATAAAGTCGGGTTTCACTCACGCAGACTTTAAATAATACTCTGCACAGGTGCCACAGCAGTGCTTGAAAAGCTTCGCGATAACTGGAGATGAAGCAGTTAAGTTTTTGAACAGGACGCGAAATGTCTAGAGCTTACGGAGCCACCAGCAAAAACCCCAGAAATTTTAATAACACTTGTATGAAAACAGATGCACTGTACTGCTTGTCAGATTATTGATGGCCAACGCACTGTTTACCGCTATCAGGGCAGACTATGTATTGCTTGTAGTTTAACTTTCTATTCCTCTGGCAGAGGTTCACTGAAATACAGTTTTGTCTCAATCCCACTGACTACTGCAGTCTTCAGCATCATGACCCCATGACAATATTAATTCTTATGTCTCTCCAAGAGTTGTTCACATATATAAATTGAGAAAGTTGAAATTTCATTTTTTTAGAATTGTGTAAATGCATAACTGCAAAATTATGAAATTAACACTATCAACTATCTTTTTTATTTTAATGTTAATTCATTTGGGGAAGAACAGCAGTGTACAAGTGCCACTGTTAATGGGGACTATGTGAGAAAGCCCACTGATCCTTAGAGCAGCTTGCACCCCTAGCTGTCTAGCATGGTGTAAGAGTGAAGGTTTCAAAACAAATGTCAAAATGGAGCAATGACATGCTGCTCAGATTGGCGTGCTTGTGGTCTCCCATTTTCTCGGAATAACAATGGGATGCAAAAAGCTCTTTTCGACACTATGTTCATAATTTTGGTCATAGTCCTAGATGCTCATCTAAAGCACCATTATCACATTTCACTTATAAGGCTGAGGAAAACGCCTGGTATGTGAAAATTATATGAAGCACGACCATTCTTCAACTTTGCTTATACTACGCCTTTATCCACAGTCATGATGCGTACTTCATCACGTCATGGGCGAAGATTATATTACGTAGTTCATCCATCTCATATCCTCCCACTTCAACGCCTTCAAAACCAAGCCATTCGCATCCTGACATTCAGTACTTTCTTTACCAGCGTGTCCACACTTTTTCAGCAACATAGTGTACTAACAGTGTGTATTTACTCAAATGTAAACTGTAGATTCTTGTATTTAGGTGCCTTAACGGTTCAGTAACAGCCAATGTCTAGCGTAAATTTCAATTGGTAAACGCCAATTCCACCATATTTGCCTCTAACAATAGTTTTTACTACCATAAACATACACTAACGGCGGCAAACACACTACTGTATTTGCTGCCACACATTTTCGGAACGCAGTACCGCTATACACTAAAATGTGATTCGCCATTTAAAAACTTTATAATCTCATTTCACAATCATAACTAATCTGTATATATTGGTATTCCTATATCTTTAGGGCAATTACTGTACAAGTTCTTTTTACGTTTATCCCTCATGTAGATTTGAGTTGTCTGGAGTATGACTAATTAGTCCCTTTTGTTCAAGATTCTGCTGCCAGTTTTATTGCCATGTATAAATATTGAATGCTGTTTTACCACCATTTCTACTTGAATTTGTCTTACAAGTTTGCCTTGTCTCTATTCCTACAAAAAGCGTTTAAATTCAATGATTGTGAACATGCTAGAAATTAGTCATTGCACAGTGGGAAGTACACCCAGCACTCCAGAATTAGAGTTGGGCTGTACTTTGTTTTCACCTCTGATGACAGACAATACTGCGGTGTAACTGTGCTTACAGATGACTTGAGAGGACAGATTTTGCTTGTTTAAGGATACGTGGAAGCAAAAAAATCCAGCACTGCAAACTCTATTTGCATTTTTATTCAATGTAAGTTATAAGTCTCAAAGGAGCAGGTTTGCTATGGCGATTCAAGGATTTATTTTACATTTTCAAATGTTAGCAAAGGTTGTTGCACAACAGTTTCCTGTCAAATAGAATAGTACATTATAAGCAGAACGAGAAAAAGTTCACAAAAACGGATGCTGGCCTCATTGCAGCACTTGTGTATACTGAGTCCAGCTGCAGTACCCGGCAGTATTCCAGTTCTGGTCACTGATCCACATTGCTTTGGGAGCCAGCCTTGAAGTCGGGGAGGAGAGTACGAAATGGTTTTCAATCCTATATCAGCAACCTTCTGTCTAGCGTCATTTTTACTTGTTTTTAGGACACTTGCATGCGAAGACGTTTGCAGTTTTGGGTGTGTCAACGTCGCAGAGCAAGTTACAGAGATGGCATAACATCGAGTACAAGAACCAACACCTGCACAAGCGGCTGAATTAAATACTGATTCAGTGGGTTAGTCGTGACCCACTGATAACAACCTAAAGTTTCTAGATTTGAAGCTTTTGCTAGAATCCTGACATGTTTGCTGGATGTATGAACGAAGCGGCAAGCCACTTCTGCCATTCAGCTCAGCTCAAATAAATTGGTCAAGCGGGGCATTGCTAAACTCTGCCTTGTCAATGCCCTAAAGAAGTCCTGCCCCCACATGGTACACCGCAGCTTTGCCCTACAAGTGGAGCGTCTCACCAAAGCTGGTTACCCCGCGCATGTTCTCGTTTCGGTGGCGGAAAAGCTGTCACTGTCTTGAAGCGAGGCGACAAACCGGATAAGCGAAACAGTGTCAGAAAGAGCCGGCCTGTCGTACTGCCTTACGTGCACGACGTCTCACACAGGCTAAAAAAGATTGCTCGAGACGCCAACGTTCTTGTGGTTTTCTCTGCACCGAAAAAATTGCAGAGGCTTTGCAAATGGGTCAATGCACCTCGTGCAAATTCTGCCTCGTGCTCTGTCGCGCACAGGACACGCTACATCCCATGCGCAGTGGGAGTCGTACACTTGATTCTACTGACGTGTGGGTGCACCTATGTCGGGCAAACCGGCAGGTGCATAAATGACAGCCTCCGAGAACACCGAATCAATGTGCACAATGTGGTACAAGGGCATCTTGGCATTCATTGCAGAGATTGTGGGTGCACGCCTCTCTTTGATCAGTGCTCAATATTGGCAAGAGACGGGGACCAGCTTACCCGAGAAATCACCGAAGCCGAAAATATACACTTGCTATGAGAGAAATGTGTAAGCAAATCATCGATTGCTTTATCACAGGCTGAACGTAATTACCTGGCTGCACTTTGAGGCAATAGAGGACCCATCATACGTGTTTTGTTACTGATGTGTAGATTAGGCTTGCACCTTACCTTCATGCTCTGTTATCATCCTTTTTAGAAGTATATATTCTTGCCACTTTGTTAAATAAAGTTAGTTGAAAGTGAGCACTCTTTCTGTCTACCCTGTTTTTTTTCCTTTGTTCGCGCGCTGAAACATGTTGAAAATATGACTACGCACCAACTAGCCCAAGCTTCCACTCTTGTGACTTCCCGAAAGCTTTCAAAACTAACAGAATCGAAAGTTGGGCTAGTTGGATATGCATGGTATGACTATCAGTTAAAGCGAACGAAAAACAGACATGAAGGGAGGACAAGCGCTTTCTCGCAACTAAACTGTTTATTAGAAAGGGCAGAATATATATACAGGCAAATGAAAAACACGACGCATGCATGTGCAGGCAAAAAAGTTCATCAGTGGCACATCGAGAACACATGGTAAAAGAAGACAGATTATCTCGAAACATAATCTAGAAAAACAAACTCTTTATCGTGCAGCAAAACAGAAGGCTGGCTGACGCATTGTTCCCCTCTTTTTCTTATGTGAAAAGCTTTTGTCAACTCACGAGTTAATTTATTTTTGACCGAAAAACCACATCAGTATACTGAAAAAGAGGATAACAACCGCACTCTCTGCAATGAGCCGCAAGATGCGATGCACCCACAGATTTCAAGGAAGAATCGTGCTCTCCGAGACGAACATTGACGCATCTTCCCGACTGACCGATATACACTTTACCACAGCTGAAGGGAGTCATGTAAACAACGTCCATTGCGCACTCCACGAACTTTTTGCTGTGTTTTATGCGACATTGCGGAAACTCTTTGCGCATGCGTGAACAAATAGACTGCAGTTTGCCTTTGGCTGAGAAAAGCACATCGACTTTATATCTATTCGCTAATTGCTTAAGTTCATGTGAAGTCTTATGAAGGTAAGGAATCACTGATATCCTCCTACCTTTTCTACTCTCTTCACGACGCTCCGAGTGGTTTCCTTCAAATATAAGTTTCTTGATCATGTTGTTACAAACGGACGTGATGACATCATTAGGATACCCTGCTTCTACTAGTTTCTTTACTTGACTATGAAAGCTCATTTTCATTTTGAGTTGACAGGACTTTTTAGAGCTAGGTCTTTTCAGAATACTGAAGTGGTTTTTCGGTCAAAAAATGAATTAACTTGTGAGTTGACAGAAGCTTTTCACATAAGAAAAAGAGGGGAACAATGCGTCAGCCAGCCTTCTGTTTTGCTGCACGATAAAGAGTTTGTTTTTCTAGATTATGTTTCGAGATAATCTGTCTTCTTTTACCATGTGTTCTCGATGTGCCACTGATGTACTTTTTTGCCTGCACACGCATGCGTCGTGTTTTTCAGTTGCCTGTATATATATTCTGCCCTTTCTAATAAACAGTTTAGTTGCGAGAAAGCGCTTGTCCTCTCTTCATGTCTGTTTTTCGTGCGCTTTAACTGATAGTTATACCTTCCAAAACTAAATTGTCTTGGAAGCGTCTGGCGACCCTCGGGCTCTCCGCGGGTCGCCAGAACGTTCAACCTGAGAAAAACGAACGCCAGCCGCAAGTGCGCCGCGGGGGGGGGGGGGGGGGGAGCAGCCCGAGAAAAATGAGCGCGCTCTGGCTGGCTTAGTCAGCCGGCGGGTCGCCAGAAGTCGAAAAATTGAAGAGCTCCAGGGAACTAATGTAATCTAGCAACGCTCGTCCGTCGGCGGCCATGACTCGCTATCTTGCTTGGCCATAGATTACGCCAAAAGCAAACGTGCTTTCTTTATTTGTCGGTGATGGTGCTGTAGGCAGCCACCGCAGATCGCAGGCCTAGCCCTCGCATCGTCCCTTTCATAAAGAACGACTGTGCACAGTACGGTCCACTGTTAGGGAGAACACGCGAGCGCATTGCCGGTGGTCCGCGCGGCGCCAACTGACGGCGAGATTTATAAATGCGGAGCATGCACGCAGAATCACAAGGGCGGTACTCGCCCTCGTCATCTGCTACTTCCCCGCCCTTTGCTCGGTGCGTGCTAGCTACAAGATTGCTGTGCTCGCTTCATCGACCATCGATTTCCATGTCTGTTATCAAGAGGCTGGTTGGTTCAATTTGCGTTTGGAAAGCTTACGATTATATTTTGGTGGGCAAGAACACCAGGCTACGCGAGTGAGAGGCTTCGTTATCACTTTCACAGAATTCCATAGCTGGAGGCGTATTTATTCGCTGATCGTATTTTCGGCGAAGCTAGTTCTTAGAGGAGGCATGGCTAGAATACCTCTGGACTAAAGGCTTCGACTAGTTGAGCTGTACACAAAAGGATACAGTCAGCATGCTGTCACTGCCATCACGAAATGGCCGCTTTCTCATCACCAGCGTAATCATGAGCATTACGAATGTAATTTTTTACAGTACCTAGTTCTGTCACGCGTTGTCCTATTTTGCTTACACAATTCTGCATGTCATTATGTGTTTCACAGGACACACATGTGTTTCTTTACCTTTGCATTACTCAAATGTTTCGAGGCTACAAATCTGACTTCACTCGACCTGTCTGCCACAAAAGTTATAGGAAAAGAAAATCCTTGCTTACTAAGTAGTTTTTTATGTACACCGTTTTCAGCACGCTTATCGGTGAAACGTAATGACTTTCAGAAAAGTGAGCGCTATCGCATATTTCAAATAAGGTGCTTCTGGCGTGTTCAACGAAGAAAACGAAATGTAACGCGAGTTAAAAATTAGCTGTGTGATGCAATCCACAATAATTATATACTTTTCTGTCACGCCGTGTGGGATACATCGAAGTATTTTCAAACACGCTCTTTCCTAACGTTTTCGTAAATATTATAGGCACATGGCTTTTTTTTTCATGGCACCTGTAATCTGAATTGTGCTGCTGTGGTCGTGGATGGAATCGCTACACAGCTGCCGAGAAAGCACAACAACAATCAAAGGACATTTTTTTTCTGTACGCTTATTACCCAGGAAGGGGCAGGGAGAGTGCCGGGGACATGAATAGCACTGCGGAAAAGTGAACGTGGTATCCAGCACAAGGAAAGCGCCAGGGCGGGAAGTAGCAGACGAATAGCGTCGAGCCCCACCCTTTTGCGTCTATGCGCATGCGCTGCGTTTACAAATCTCGCCGCCAGTTTGCGCCACGTGGGCCGCGACCCACGCGTTGCCGTGTTCCCTCCAAGAGTGGACCATACTGTACATACATACAGCGAAATCTGTCCGACTTTCTCAGTTCACCATACTTACAGCAACTAACCGATTTCGACAGATAAACAGGGCATTGACTTCTGGAAAGCGCACTTAGCTGTCCTCACCTTCTAGAGCGTGACGTCATGAAGCTTCGACCAATCACAACGACGGCGAGACTCGCTATAGCAGCCACAGCTACTGTTGCTGGTTTTCGGCAAAATAAAGTTATTAGCTTTGGTTTATGCAAATTTGCTACTTGAATTCTGAAGTCGCCTTACGAAATTACGTGTCATGATACTATAATCTCTTTTTTGTTCAAAATTGTTATAGTGACGCTTTATTACACATCATAATTTACAAAAGCGTTTTTTCCGCATTCATAACATCTAACGCGCTCCCTGCGGTCTGTTATATGTAGCTCTTCTAACTCGGCGGACCTTCTACTCTCGATCTTGAGCGCTTTTCCAGACAGTTGTGTGTTGCGGTGGTTTGGTTGAGCGCTGGGAAAGGTGGATCATATGTGCCCTACTTCCTTTTTTTTCTTTTCTTGTCTTTCCCTTCCCATACTTCTTATTCTCTTTACCCCATCCTCGTGCCCACCAGTTGAGGTGACCTCTTAAGAAGACACAGTTACGGGTAGCACTTTTCCCTTCCATTCGTTCTTACAATCACTTAGAGAGAGCACATGCGCTTGAGTCAGCTGACGGTGAAAAAAGCTAGCCCAAAGACATGAAACGTGTGAAGACAATGGACTGCTGATACTGGGGCTTGGGTGCTATCGAAAGCAAAAAAAAAAGATTAGCCAGGAATCAGGGGGGGGGGGGGAGGGCAAGCTGCTGCCTTAGTTTCGCTCGACTGTGGTTATGCGAGAAAGTGAGAAACTTCAGAGGAGCACAGTCAATGTAAGGACAAACTTGCAGCATAATATCAATACGTTTTATTGTGTTGTGCTTGTAATCAGCGAAGCCATTTTAGAAATGCTCTTTTATTGGTGAATTCGAGGCTCTGATTTACTTGTGTTTGAAGTCGGAAGAACAGCACGTAGACGAAAATATGCTCTATTTTTGGCAAAAGATAAGATGCCATTCTCATTTCATTCGAGGCAAAATATGCTTGATTTCATCCTCCTTCCATTTCTCCAAGCTTTCTCCTCATTTCATTCCCGGGTCGCAAAAAGAAGGAATTATTCCGGAATCTTTCTAATTCGGGAGTGGCAACTCCGCAGCACTGCCTGAGTTACTCCTATGGAGTATTGGTTTGGCAAGTTTGAGTCCAAGTGAATCCAGCTGCAATAAATTTTAGTCAGTCTGAGTCAAAGTGAGTACATTTCAGAAAAAACTGTGGTGAGCGTGAGTCCGAGTGAGCACTAAACAAGATATACGCTTTTTGTGTTAGTCTGAGTGAGCTGCATAGTTCTGTGCCTGCCCATAGTGCTAATTGCTCAACTTGAGCATTACTACCAGCCTTATCTTGGCTTGCGTTCAGTCACATCTAGGCACGCATCCTTTGATGCACTAGCGTTCACATGTCAGCCTAATATAATGTTTGTGAATTGGGGCCCCATAGAGCTTGGAAGCCTAAGAATCTTGCAACGCGCCAAGGCGCATGCACAGAACACAAGCCGGTCTAGGCGTCTTGCGTTCGTGCTGACACGAGGCCCTAAATTTGAAAACTAGCGTGAGGCTCCAAAGCGTCTTAGGTCTCATGCGAGACGAAGCCACGGAGCATAGCCTCCTATATTTTTTTGTGCCCGCGCATTAGCGCTAAATACATACGCGCCATCCGTCCCTTATAGTTTTGGCGCTCGCCGCCAGATGCCGCACCGATCCCATAATAACAGCAGACGACGCGGCCTATGCACGCTTGCGTTTATGCGAAGTTCAGAAAAAGTGGGCGGAGAAACTTCACGAGCACAACCTCCAAAAGTTTTTTATGATGTCCCGGGGTCGAGCACTTGAGTTTGTCACGTTTCTGTAGTATTTGCGCGGCGTTGTCAACGGCAGCCTTCAGTGGCTGATTCATCTTTCTCGCTCTTGCGAGGAAAACTTCCGCGTAATTCTTTAGAGAATTTAGAACCATTACGAGCTCAGTTGACGGATACAGGAGTACACCTGGGTGGATATCTCCACATTCAATCAGAACATGCTCCGCCGTTTCCTTATCTTTCCCGCAGCATGTGCATTGTTCTTCTTCTTTACTGAATCTTGCTTTATAACTACGCGTTCTAAGGCAACCCGATCTCGCTTCAAACAGTAAAGCGCTTCCCCTTGAATTATCGTAAAATGCCTCCCTCCTTATTTCATTTTTGCCCTTTCGGTAGTTACTCAAAGCCGGTTTTTTCTCCATAGCTGCCATCCATTCTCTCGTTTTGCGCCTCGGCGCTCCGCCAGGAGCGCTCGCATCCCATAATAGCTCGGGGGACGGCGCTGAGGGACCGACCGCTCGGGCACAAAGTTATAGAGGAGGCTATGCACGGAGCCATGTGGCCCGCGTTTCGTGTAAGTTTCAATTTGGGCACGGGTGGCGCTCCTTGCGTTTGACGCCATGCAACCAGCGTTTGACCCATTTCTCACTTTTCCGATTCTGCGAACGCTAAAGCAACCTACGCAACGCAGCTTGGGTACAGTTGGGGACCCACTATCTTGGTCTCCCAGTTCTTAAACGCTCTATTTATTAATTAGAGTTGTCAATTACTGGTGAACGAGGTGCTTTCCTTGCACCCTCTCCCAGATCTCTCACCAAAAGTTAAAAAGACGTGTGCGTCATCTCTTCCGCTGAAAACGTCTCACTGGATTGCATTCACTTAGAAGCCGTACCTAAAAATAACATCTGAAAATGTTCTAGAGAGAGCGCTGATTATGCCTTATATTCCGGTTAAATTTTGCTGACACCATGCTAGAAAAGCTAAATATGCGCTAGCATGTTCATGAGTTGACTCCCTTAGATTAACGCCGACTCGATTCAACCCAGGGATTTGAATGAGCGTGACTGAGTAATGTTAGTGGGAGTTTGAGTCCAAATGAGTACGGTTTAAACACAAAATTCGCAGATACGACGTACAGTGGAAATCGATAATATGAGAAGCATGAATGAGGGAAGTTAATATATCACTTCAAAATCAGCACAACCTAACAAGGCGGAGATAAATTATGCCGTACCAGATAATCACAAAACTGTTATTGCAGAAAAATCGTCCATTTTACTTCTGATGCAAGAAGCGCGCAGCATCGCTATTACAAACGAGTTACCTTTTTAATTATTTTCACCTCGAAAACATTACGCGTAAGTGAACGTGTTCATAGTTGTGGTTGCATGAAGGGCCACAAGATGTCAACACCATCGTTACAATAGCCTTATATTTTTCACCCTTCTGTGCATACGAGGATACTTTACGTGATAAAGAACGTCTCGTGATTTCGCCACAATGGTGATTCAGTCCTATGAAAGTAAAATGCAGTTTATATGAAGTTAGCATCACCATTTATTGTTTGCGAAAACGTAAAGGTATACGCGTTTACATACGTACGTAAACGTTTACGTCTGATGAGCTAAAACGTTGAAAGATATCCGTTCCAGTAAGACGGTAACGCAAACGGGTATGCGGTGATAACGTAAGCAACTGAGTGGTCAGTTGAGATCTCGCGCCATCAGTCGTGGGGTGGAGCATCGATGTTTTTCGGAGGGAACAGACGTGTTTTTTGTCGCTCCTCCAAGTCTTTTGTTTTAAATAAAGTAATTGACACGCCTGTGTCCTTTTTTTTTTCCTTTTTGTTCTGTTCCCACGATCGCGCTCTCGAGCGTAGCCCTCCTCAGGGCTCCCCGGGGGGCAGAGCATTATGTAGCTCTAACTGTTTTTCTTTTTTTCTCCCATCCCCTTTTATTTTTTCTCCCAACCTCCATTTCAAGTTTGTCGCCACATATCATGGCCGACGGCAACAACGAGCCTGGGAACAACTCCGAGGCTCTCCTCTCAGACCCCAACGAGGCCGCCAACCACGTGGACTCTACGCCACAAACATGTGGCCCTAGCCCAAACGTCAAAGCGGCCAGCCTGCGACTCACCAGTGCCCCCCCCCGCCGACTGACTCACAGATTCCCACTCCAAGAAGAAAGCAGAGGAGATGCCGACGTCCAGGCCACGGACCCGATCGTGTCCACGACCCCAGCAGCCACCCAAGAGGCCGACTGCTACACAAAGAGGGCGAGGAGGCCGGGCGGCGGCCATTACCAAGCCAACCGCCATTTCTTCAACCACACAAACTGACGAACTTCCTCCGCAGTCGCCGCCCAGAGACGAGGAATCTAGTGGCGCAAGTTCCTCCTCTTCCACGACGAATTTCCCCTCCTCCTCCTTCTCCTGGGAGCACGAGACACCCGCCACCTCACCGAGCTCCGAAAGCGAAAGTGATGCAAGTTTCGAACAGCCTGAGCAGGGAGCGTCGTCTGCTGCAGCCACCGGCACCAACCCAGCCCGCAATCCATCCGTGCAGCCGCAAACTGGTTTCCTCTCTCAACCAGACGGCCCCAGTTGCCCCAGTCCTGACGTCTCTGGAGAGAGTGGCGCACAGGCCCAACACCGACTAAATTTCAAGGCCGCAGGGCTGCCGCAGTGACGGTGGGGGCCCAGAGGATGGGGGCCCAGTCACGCCGCGAACTATCGCTGCAGCAACCACAACCCCGCGGCCGAGGAACTTGCCACTCTTCCACGAACGCACGTGCACTGGGTGACGCCTCCGCGTATAGAAGTAGCGCACTTCATAGTTTAAAAAAAAATTTTTATTTTAACCATCCTTTTTTTACGAGCGAGGTTGTGAAGCACTTGTAATCTTTATTGCAGTTTATTTACCTGAATGGACAGGTTACGTAACTATAAATAACTTGTTTTTCTTTTTCAATTCAAAAAGTAGTTCGGGACACAAGTTACTGCGCGAGAGGTGCTAGTTGAAATTGCTTCCCAGAAACTGGTCGCCCGGCTTCCCGCAGCACAGGAACGAGTTGCGCGGCCACTGAAGAACGCTCCCGCCAACACCGCCTCCAGCCCCGCTGACCACTTCCTTCAGAGACTGGCCTCCGCTCCTATGGAGAGGACCTCCACCCCGTGACGTAGGTGCCTTTGTGAACACGTGACATAGGGCCTTGGAATTTAGTCGGTGTTGAAAGGCCACACCTCTTTCCCGAGGCGAGAGCGAGCTCGGGTCATCTGCTTGTCTTCCCCAGCCCTCTCCTCAGGCCAACAACCCCCTCCCGCCCCCGGCGGGTCCCCCAAAGAAACTGAGCTGGCCACTAAAAGAGGAGGTGCCACTCCCAACAACATCGGGAGTCTCCTCCTCACCCCAGGCCGGCTTTGCAAGCTTTCCCCCTCTTCCCACCCCAGAGGCTCCAGGCAAGATAACTCTGTGCGCGCCGATCGACTCCTCCCTGCCAAAGACAAGAGGAGATAAGAAGGGGAAATCGACAACAAAGCAGCAAACAGCACCACGCCTGGTTTTCTCTCAGGCGGTAGCGAAGGTCAGCGCCCCTATTAGGCAAACACCACCGGAGCACGCTGGTGACCCCATCGGCCAGACGATCATTTTTAGACAGCTTGGCCGTAAATAACTTCCTGGCAGCATCAAGGGACGCAATCGCTGCTTTTCTAGCCGGTTTCCCAGCCACACAACGGGTGCGGGTCAATTATCGCCGCAAGCTCGTCGCTGTCGACACCGCTCCCAACTCCGACGTCAGTGCTCTTCTTGAGATCAGCACCATCGTTGATGTACGAGTTAAAGCAAAGATGCTCCACCTCAACTCGTGTGTTGGGGAGGTGTTTGGGGTGGACGAAAAAATTCCCCTTGACATCATTGCCGCGAACATTTGCTCATCGGTAAAGACTCTTTCGTGTGCGCAGCCCGGCTCCACACTGGTGATTACCTTTGAGGGAACCTTGGTGCCAGCTGAGCTCTCGCTCTTTAAACAGAGGCTGGTTCGGGCGCGCCTCCCGCGTCCACTGCAGTGTGCGCGTTGCGGTGTGTTTGGGCACGCCACAGCAACGTGCTCGCGCGACAGGCGCTGCCTCCGCTGCGGCGCGAACCACGCGGAGGGTCCCTGCACCTCAGAAAGACTCCGCTGCATAAACTGCAAGGGCTCTCACCCGACGAACGAACCTCGGTGCGAGTCTGGGCTGCTGCAGCGAAAGGCCGCCTTTCTCGTCGCCTCCTCTGGCGGTAAACTGACGCGCCGCGAAGCCATCCAGCAAGCAAAAGCGTCGCTTCAACGGGAGGCTTCAGCGACAACGGCAGCCACACAGTCTGGCTGCCCTTTCCGCGATGCCCTTAAGGGCAATGCCACCACAGCACCGGCACCAGCGGCCACACAGCCTGCACGTCCTCCCCCTCCCCAAAAGGACGCAAGAGATACGGTGATGACGGCACTGGCCGCGGCTCTTCGCGCACATCAAGATCTCACACACCGTGGCTAGTGCGTCGAAGAAGCCGCGGCCACGGATTTTCCAGTGGAACGTGCGTTCCCTCCGCCGCCGTATCTCTGAGCTCGCCCGCTCACTGTCCCAGCGCGACCTCTACGTCCTAGCACTGCAAAAGACGCGAGTTCGTGATGGGGCCCTCAACCTACCAGGGTATGTGGCTTACCACGGGGCCACGAGCTGCAGGAACTGCGCGTGCCTAAGCACGCACTGCAACAACCCGGCGCACCCACAGGGCCTGGCAAGGGCTTCTCTCTACGTGCGCGCGCGCCTTCCCCAAGTGCATCTCGACGTATCGGACATCGTCGGTGCGGGCGTCGAGTGTGTGGCAGTGAGGGTGCGTGTTGGCACGACAGACACATGTGTCGCGAGCGTCTACACTCTAAGCCAAAAACGGCCGAAGTGGGAGCAACGGCTGTTTTTACTCCTTCAGACCGACTGTTACTCTCCGAAAAGACCAAGCGGAACAAGATGGCCGACTTGTTCGATAATGGGGGAGCAACTGTATTCATCTTAAGTTTGTTAGGGAGCAACGGAAGGAGGAACCGCTGTAAATGCTCTCGTCACGCAACGGTTACTACCCGGCAGGACACCGCACACAAATATGTATGCCGCCCACAATGATAGTCATGGGCCAGATTATTGTTTGTTCTGTGTGCCAAACTTTACCAAACCAAAACAGTGAATTATGTTAGCATCCGCAGATAGTAAGATAGCAGCGCTGGCTGAACACAGAAGGCCTGAGAATACAGCTACGGCAAGTACCTAACACACGCAGCAGCATAATGGAGAGTTGGCTCGTCAAAGCGGACCGAACGCCGAAACACGTGCAAAACAACGATAAAAAAATAGCCTAGACACGCCGTTCGTCCGCGAAGAAAGGGCGTCAAAGTCGATCAAGCACTGAAACACGTGCATAAAGAGCCCCCCCCCCCCCCCCAGATATATCGAAGAAGAAAAAAAAGCGAACCCAGACGCGCTTTTCACCAGCCGTTCGTACACTTAGTAGCACGCTTCACCGTGTAGTTTGAGGGCAGAATGACAAATCTGCGCCATCTGCACCCGCACGACAAGTGTGGCGCTAGTGTAGCAAGCGATGTAATTTGCTAAGCACTCTTTGTTTAGTGTTTATGTCTACTAGCACTAAATGAAGATTACACTCAATTTTTATATTTAATTATGAGTTTCAGTGTACCTCAGTTTTTTTATAAGTGTATTAAGAGAACAGAAAGCATCGCGCTGACGCCTGTGCTGCCACTGCTCGACGTTTTTTTCTTTCGGCGCAACTAGGTTCGCGGTCGCACTACTCATATTCATATGGTCTGTGGTCGGCGAGCACATGGACATGCGAGCTTGTGAGCTATGTTTTGATCGTGTGTGTGTGTCGCAGATTCGCGTTTCTACTTGTTCGTGATGAAGTTAGTGTATATTTATCTTTATGGAGCGCGAAGTTGTTGATTTTGCTGCTGGGTGGAACAAACACATCGTAAACACGTCTTCAGCTATCTGCAAGCCTTTTCGCTCGTCGGACAAAGGATTGTGCATGCATCAGCGTGCAGGTGAGTGGCATTTCCAGCAACATTTGACGCTCTTACAATACATTGTTGAGTGGTTGCTTTATTAAAAGAGAAGTGATTTGCTCTTTCTTATTTACCGTATCCATTGCTAGCCGTATCGGACTAAATTACCTCTATTATTACCGCCTGCATACCCTCTTGCTTCCACTGTCACCACTGCAGTGCCAGTGTACTTTTGCAGTTAAAAATTCATTTCCGCAAAACTACCTCGCTTGAAAAGACATTGGGGCGGGGTTGTAGCTGCCTTCATACTGGCACTTTTCTACCATTGGCTTTATGTAACGTTAACGGCTGAGTGTAAAGTGTATGTAAATGTATGTAAATGCTGTAAAGTGTATGTAAATCAGTAAGTGAACAAGTCATTGGCGCATCACTTCACTGGCATAGCCAGGCGGTTGCGCACAGATTTTTTTGAGGCCGGGCGTAGGGAGCCCATAGTGACGACCATGTTCGCTTGCCCGGCCTCCAACTCAAATAAGTGGGCCGCCCCCCCTCCCCGCACGCCTAAAAAAAATCTGCCCACATCACTGCGTCACTTGCTTCACCTCTGCGCTGAACGTACTATTTTAAAAGCGCACCATCAAGCGAGCAATTTACATATGGACAGAACAATTGGAGGAGGAATGACCCAAATCTTTCAGATTTCTTTAGTCATGCAAATCCTTCGCAAAACTGAATATTGTAAAAGACAATTATTAATGCTGTATGTTCTCGTTAGCGTTGTCATTATTCTGCATCATGAAATCTTTATGCGCTGTGAAAACTTGGCATGCCGTTGAAGTCGCATATCGACGTTAATACCAATTGACGAAAATTTCGACAACCTCAATAACGCCGTTTGGGATTTGCCGCATGCACATAATTAGGCTGATTCCCACTTGGCTGTTCTTAACCTGACTTCACTGCTACCAAATGAAACAATATTTGATGCATGTCTTTTACTACTTTTTTTCAGGGATATGACACAAATTTGGTTATACTGCAGATAAAGATGCTCCCAACGATGCTAAATTACAGAAAGCAAGTGAATTTTGGTAAGCGCAGACTTTTTGTACTAAGTATATGAAAGCATCGCTTTTTAGGGGCAAACTGTGCATGTGTTGGCCCGAGAATAGTTTATCATGCCACATGGTTACACTGGCACTGACAATTTGACATGGCTCCGCTGGCCCGTGTGTGTGCTCGCACTGTTACCGTTAAAATAAAATGTTTGTTTTCAATGCAGGGATTGCTGTTTGTACTAAAAAGCCAACTGCCAAGATTTGTTTACGCTGGTGCTCCTAAAAGTACGCTTTCCCTATATACATGGATTTTGGCTTGCACAAAGCATAACACTTGGGCCTAGATTCACAAAGCTGTCCATGCGCAGGCCTTCATAACAGCGTTTCTTAACTTGCCTTTACCCTGTTTTCTGCAGCTGTTTCATGGGTTTAAAAGTGTCACAGCATGTTGACCTCCCCCACTTTGAAAAATTCGCGTTCAAAGTTCTGCAAGAGAGGGCTTACCTTTCGTGAGCACCTCCTTGCTGTTCCAAGATCCTGAAATTTTATGCTCTTACTAGAGGTGGCAGTGTTTCTAATGTTTGTATTTCCATCACATTGACCAAGTATGCGATATTGGCTTGACTGGTAACACATCCTCAACAAATGTCTTTGTGGCACATGTAGAAGGCAGTACAAAATAAATAGGCAGACATTCACACCGGGAGCTAACTTCTAATATTGTTTTTTTTTGAAAACCACGGTGCGCTTACTCCAATTTGTGTAACAGAGCAGTAACCTGTTTGGCTGTGAACCAACAAGATGTTGAACTAATAAAAGCTTCTCATCTTGTTGCTCTCAGATATATATGTATTGGCAAGCTATCTGGGACACTGTCAAACAAATAATCAGAATATCTAAGCATGCCTTAAGATATATTGCTTCGTTTACATATCTCGTGGCTGTGACTCGTCAACCGAGTGAACAAATGCACCCTAGTTTACTAAATTTAAAGCATTTTTTGAAGGTAGCACGGTCTACATTTATTTGTCTATAGTTTTGTCCAGCCGTTCGCATCAGGTACAAAGATATATACTGAAGATTATCATGTAGCCTCTGCAAATGGTTGCTTTCAAGCAGGCTTTGCATGCTTGGCTTGTGCCTACAGGTATTGCACAATTCAAGACGCAGCAGCGTATGATAGAACAGTAAAATGGAGAGCAACTATGTGCACGAGCTAAATAAGTATTATGACATGAGCGGACGGTACGCGTTATTTGCCACACACATGATCTCACTTACAAATGCCCATTGGTGATTGGGCTCATAGAAATGTCACTCAGCTGTGTATAGGAGACAAGTTAACTGAACCTAAGGGTATCTTTAACTGCTACAATTATGCCTTGTTGAGGTGCTGCACATTTTCTTCCAGAATATTGCTGTCTGAGACATCATGTGAAAAGAGTCTACCACATCAGCATTTATATTGCTTGCCAAGTAACGTTTGGCCGAACCTTCCTTTTTTTCACATTTCGTTTTGCAGTAGACATGGTCCAATGTAAGCGCTGCTGCACTGTGTGTGACTCATTGTTATGTATTGATTCTGGCATGTTTAACCTCACACTTCTATTTTTTTCTTGCAGCAATGAGATGCTTCACATTTGCCTGTGGTGACATTCCGCTGCGCTAGCCTGATGGAAACACCAGCTGCGAAACTTAAGTCCTTCAGCATTAGAGAAGTTGCCCTTCTCTCACCAATGATAACACAGACTGCCCTATGCTAGAAATTCAAGATTGTTTTTCCACGGATGACGCAGAAAACCTTTGATGTATTATGGTGCTTGTTTAGTGCTGGCTGTGGTGTGGTGAAGTCTACTTTTACGTGTGCTCACACGTTGCCTCATAAAAAGAACAATAAAGCATTCATTTTCCTTTCAATATTGTCCACTTTTTGTTTTAGAAGCACCCAAGCAGTGCTCTTCCAAGGAGCTCTCGCCATGTGTTAAGCGTTTGACAAGCATACTCGAAATAAATAGCCATTTCCCCAAGGAGTAACTGGAAGCATGTGCAATTGGTTTTCAGAGAGCAACTGCAAACACGTGGGAGGAACGGTTAAGAGTAACTGTTGCTCTTAGAAGAGCAACTGGTGGGAGTAATGGCTGGTCTGCAGGGAGCAACTGGTGGGAGTAACTGTTGGTCCGCAGGGAGGAACTGGAGGGTGTAACTGTTCATCCCCCAAAGGAGAAACTGAAAGGAGAGCAACGGTTCGTCCCTCTGCAGTTACTCCTTTTAGGGGAGTAATGGGAGTGGCAATGCAATTGCCCCCTGAAAGGAGCAACCCCTGTACCCCTGTTGCTTCATTTTGGCTTAGAGTGTATGTTCAATCGTCGCGCGAGTGGGACGCAGACTTCATTGTGCGGCTCGCCGATCGCCTCGGAGGTGCTATTGTGTTGTGTGGCGATTTCTACTCCCATCACACGGCGTGGGGGTGCGCGAGTTTAAACGCCAGTGGCCGCGCCTTAATGGATGCCGACCTGCGCGCTGGCCTACACATCATCGATGGCAGCCTCGCTTTCGTGCGCCCCGGTGCTAAGCGCAGTGCACTTCACCTTACCCTCGTCACGGACGACTGCTACTATTCATGGCGACGCGCGCCGTACACTGAGGGCTCGGATCACTATCCGATCCTCTTGGAGCCCTTTTATACCAGCGCCCTGCGCACCAATGTGTACAGTGTTGTGAACTGGCCCCGTTTACGCGAACTGTGTGCTGCAGTACCAGTCGCGGGCGACTTTCTCCCACACCTTGTGCAGTGCGCGAGTGCCGCTACGACGGTCTGTCGAGTGCCGACGGGCACGCCCATGCCTGACATTAAGCTCCTCAACCTTCGCGCAGCTCTGGCCCCGCCACGGTGGTCTAGTGGCTAAGGTACTCGGCTGCTGACCCGCAGGTCGCGGGATCAAATCCCGGGTGTGGCGGCTGCATTTCCGATGGAGGCGGAAATGTTGTAGGCCCGTGTACTCAGATTTGGGTGCACGTTAAAGAACTCCAGGTGGTCGAAGTTTCCGGAGCCCTCCACTACGGCGTCTCTCATAATCATAGTGGTTTTGGGACGTTAAACCCCACAAATCAATCAACCTTCGCGCAGCTCGCCTCCGGGCGCAGCGCAAAGCGCAACGCTCGGACAAGGCAGAGGACTGGACTGTTTACAACCGCATCAACGCGGTCTGTCGACGCCACGCCCATAAACAACGAGATCACAGCTGGTCCAGCCTCTGCCGCACTTTCGATGACCCGCGCTACCAACGGCGTGCTTGGCGCGTGTTCCGAGCCCTCCTCCGCCCCCGAGTGCCTCGGCATCCGGAGCTCACCATCACGGTCACACTTGGAATCAGCACAGCGCAACTTGCCGAATTGCTGGCTGACACTTTCGCGAGTGAGCCCAGTGCCAGTGCAGCTGCTCCCGTGCCCGCGCTGCCGCCACATGCACGGCCCGAACTCTTTGCGCCCTTTCGCTTCTTCCCCACACCAGCCACTGTGGAAGCGATCGGCGAGCTGTGCACAGCCGACTTCAGCATCCGGGAGCTTCGCGATGTGCTCGACTCTCGGGGGTGCCGCTCGGCGCCGGGGGGTGATGACGTCACGTATCAGATGCTCCAAAACAGACATCAAGAGTGCGTTTGACTCGCTCCCACACACCATCCTCGACGCCCTTCGTGAGATGCGTGTGTGCGGGAACATGCTCTAATACGTCAAGGCTTAACTCACTGGCCGGTCTTTTCGTGTGCGCGTCACCGGCGAACTCAGCAGTCCTCGGGTGGTGTCGGCGAGTGTGCCGCAGGGCAGTGTGTTGAGCTCTTCAATGCAGCTCTCGCACGCCTCATCGACCACATCCCACGCGACACTACTTACAAAGCGCGTGCTGCGGTTTACGCGGACGACATCGCGCTCTTCTCCAGTGGCCCCACCCTTCGTGGTCAACAAGTCCACGAGGGACTCCAAGCTGCCATTGACGCAGTGGACGGTTTCGTCACAGGCATCGGTCTCCAGCTCTCAGCCGCAGAAACGGAGGCCATGCGCGTCCATCCGGAGCGCACGAGGTGCTTCGTCAGCGCGAAGCTTGTCCTTCGCGGCTACCGACTGCCATGGAAGCGCAAAGTGCGCTATCTTGGACTTACAATCGACCACCGGCTTAGCTGGAGGCCCGCACTGGCGTCCATTCGCAGCGACACACGGAGGATTGGCGGCATGGCCTCCCGCATCCTTGCCAATGTCAGGGGCTGCTCCCCGGACATCGCGCTGCGTTTCTTCAATGCGGTAGCGTCGGCCAGGGCCCTCTATGCCGTCCCGCTCGTTGCGCTACGACCCGCGCAATGGGAAGCGCTGGACACCCTACACCGTGGCGTCGTACGCCGCCTGTATGGCCGGCCGCGCTCGTCGCCGATCGGCCCTACCCTGACGGAGGCTGGCGAGACATGCCTCTCCCTTCGGGCGAGAGGCAGTGCGTTGCGCCACATACAACGCATGTACCTCACGTCCGAGAACGACACGACGCCTGGCTGGATGACTCCTTTATCGTCCCCACTCGAGCATGGGTCAGAGCGCCTTGGAGTACGCTGCGCTCGTGCCCGACCCGCCTTACTGCGGCTTGATCCCGATCCCGCCGCACCAGGATCCTGGTCTCGAGATCAAGACCACCATCCCCGGCATCAGATCTAAAAAACACACGCCCCAGTCTGCCCTCCACCAGGAGACTGTCGCGATGATAGAGGAGCGGCTTGCCGGCCGAGTTCTACTGTACACTGACGGCTCAGTCACAGCGGACGGTTCGGCTGCAGCCGCTTGTTTCGCCCCATCCCTCGGCCTCCGTGAGAAGTGCCGCCTTCCCCTGAGTGCATCCTTCACTGCTGCTGAACTTGCCACGATTGATCTCGCGGCAAATCAACTCGTTGTCTTCCTGCCCCAGTCGGCAGCAGTGGTGTGTAACTCTCGCGCCGCCCTCCTCACACTTGCCCGCGGAGAACGCGGCGCCCCCGTTGCGCAACGGCTCGCGCGGAAGTTCGCGGTGATCGTGCGGAATGGTTGTGATGTTGTGTTCCAGTGGGTGCCGTCTCATGTTGGACTACTCGGAAACGAGACAGCAGACGCACTCCACAAGGAGGCTCACCACCCCAGCACACCCATTTTGTCGTTCATCTGCGCAAGCGATGTTGCGCACCTTCGTAATGCGCGCCCTGTGCGCGCTTTACACCCGGATTTACGTGTGGCTACAGAAAACCCCCCACGACCGCTGCCGAGGACCGGCATCAGCAGGGTTGCCCGGGCCTTCCTGCTTCGGCTTCGCACCGACTGTTCCTGCACCGCTGCAAGGCGGTTTCGCGTCACCAACAGCGGGAGCCCTTCGTGTGCTGAATGCCCGGCAGAGGAGACCACCGAGCACATCCTGCTTCACTGCCCCGGCTACACTGAACAACGCCGGCGGTTCTTCGGCGCCTACGGTTGTCTGGGACTTCCACACGTGAGCCTCGACCACCTCCGGTTTCCCCAGGCCCACCGCTCGAGGCTCATGCGGGCCTTCGAGGCGCTACTCGAGATCTTCGGTGACGCTGCTCTCATCGCGCGCCTCTTGCGCGGCCCGCATCCACGTGTCCGTGTTTGTTTATGTGTCGGGCCACGCCCACCTCCTCTCACTCTTGGATGGATGGATGGATATGGCTGTACCCTTTAGATCGGGCGGTGGCTAGCGCCACCAAGCCGAAATACTCAATGAACCAAAAACTAGATTTATTTTTTTTCTTTAAGAAGTGAGTTTGAGGATTCGTACTTTGCAGTGATTCGTACTTTGCAGTGAATTTTTACTCGTGCCTTGACTTTAGCCACCAATCAGATAACCTCCTCCTAGTTTATTCTACCCGTTTAAGGTGTATTTTACTCTCACCGTCTCTAAACCCCAGTGCTTTGAAAAACTCTGCGCCATCATCCCGAACTTTAGGGTGAAGCCCTTTACATACCATTATCAAGTGTTCGGCAGTTTCTTCTTCCTTTCCACACGCACTGCATACTGTGTCTACCCCTTCGTATTTGGCCGATATGTCTTGGTTTGCAGTACTCCCGTCCTGGCCTCAAACAGTAGAGAACTACCCCGAGTATTATCATAGATGCTTTCCTTGGCAATTTCTTGCAAAAAGTTCGATATATCTCTAGTGCGGACTTCTTAATCATGCCCATTCTCCACATCTCAGTCTCCGTTTCCTTCACTTTCTTCTTAACCGATAGTTCTTTTTGGTTTGGCCACCTGCTGTTTTCTAAGTATTTACCAGTCAATCTCCTGGTTCGCTTCCTCCATTTTGTATCGACATTCTTTATGTACAAGTAGCTGAAAACCTTCCTAGCCCAACGCTCCTCCCCCATTTCTCTCAATCGCTTCTCAAATTTTATCTTTCTGCTAGCTTCCCTGCCCTCAAATGATGTCCATCCCATATCACCTTGTAATCCCTGATTTGGTGTATTCCCGTGAGCTCCTAAAGCAGGCCTACCTATTCAACGTTGCTTAATTTCTAATCTTGCTTGAACGTCTGATCTCATGCACAGGACCGCATTGCCAAACGTCAGCCCAGGAACCATGACCCCTTTCCATATTCCTCTAACAACAACATAGCTATTGTAATTCCACAGTGCCCTGTTTTTCATCACTGCTGCATTCCTGTTACCTTTAGTCGTCACGTGTATTTCGTGTTTCCTCAGGTAATCAGTCCTATTGCTTATCCATACGCCCAGATATTTGTATTTATCTGTTATCTCTAGCGTGACCTCCTGTATTCTAAGCTCACTACCTTCGTTGTCATTGAAAGTTATGACTGATTTTTTTACTGAATCTAAAATCTAACCTATCGCCCTCATTACCGCAGATGTCCACAATCTCTGCAAATCTTCCTTGTTGTCGGCCATTAGCACAATATCATCTGCGTACATTAATGCGGGTAGTGCCTGCTCAATGAGTTGTCCTTGTTTGACTAAAGAGAGGTTGAAGCCCCGTCCATTTCCCTTTAATTTGGCCTCTAATCCTTGTAGGTACATCATGAATAATAAGGGTGGCAGGGGACACCCCTGCCTAAGCCCCCGTTTTACCTCTGCAGGCTTGGATACCTCTTTTTCCCACTTTATAACTACCTTGTTATCCTTTAAAAGATTAGTGACTACATGTTCCACGCCTAGTGTGTCCAGTATTCCCCACAATTCCTCTTGAACGTACGCTCCCTTGATATCCGAAAATGCTAGCCACAGAGGCCTGTGTTCTTTTTCTGCTATTTCGATGCACTGCGTCAGTGAGAGTAAGACTCTTGCCGCGTGGTGCCAACACCATCTAGAGAAAATTGCGTCAGTCTCGGTGGCGTTGGTGGTGCCCATCCTGGCTCGCCTGACTCCTTTCCCTTTCCCGGCGGCAGCGCGGGCTGCGTCCGAGACAGTCCTCTGTGTCCTTCCCTCCTATACTTTCCTTCTCAATCTTTACCTCCCATTCCCCTTCCCCGCGCGGAGCTTTGTCGTCGACTTCGTATTGAAAGACAGTAATAGCTCCGCGCTTTTCTCTTCACTTTCTTCAATAAAGAACCTCTCGCCGTAAGCAACTGAGCGCACAAGCTTAAACTCCCTATTTATTGCGATGGTCACCAAGTAAAAACCGATAAAAACTTATCCTGCCTTTATTATGCCTTCCAGCACATCCAACCGCGACGCAGCTCGTCGGCATATCTTTTTTTTATTCTTGCTTGACTGAGAACACCACATGCACCATCGAAAACCCAGCAGGAACTGCGGTGGACAGAGCATATTTTGCCTCCCACGCAAAACCAAATGCGCGACGATAGCACCACCGCATTTTCGTGACAGACGTCCGGTGGAATTTGTCTATACCAAGGTTTCTCCCAAATACCTAGAGTGAAGTGTGGCGCTACCGTCAACGCAAATTTCTTAAAGGGAGACGTTGGAGCGCTGGAAAAAACGGTATATGTGTCTGCGAGGCTTATGTTGGCTATTGTTGAGTAAAGCTTCGGCTCAAAAGCGAATACGACTGCGTAATAAAGCTTCTCAAAAAACGTTTAAGAACGGATCACATTCTTCCGTATTATATTCTAAAATAAACGTCCACTCATCTTGACGGCACAACCAAACGGCGAATAAAAGAAACAGACGACATAAACATGGCGGAATAAAACGCTCACACTGTCTTCTGCCTGCCAAGTTCAGTGGCCGTTGGTAACTTCTTATACTTCGTAAAATTGTATATCAACGAAAGAGGTTCTAGTGTTATATACAACATGCTTCTGTGCATAAAATAAATAGCTTATTACGTGTTTTTTTAGTGAAAATTCAATCATGTTAACGTGAAGCCAGACGCGTTTTGGAAGTATACAAAATCGAGTCAAGTTCGCTGCTCACATATCCCATCATTCCCTTGCATCCAGCAGCTCACTAGCGTCAGTTTCCCTCTGGGTATGATTGTGAGAAACTCGATGGTCTAAACTCGGAACTGTGACGCCAGGCGTGACCGGCACGACCAGCGTCCACCAGCACGGCCCGGCGGCTACTTGCGCGAAATGCAACAAGCTGCATTTCGCACCCATATCCAGGCTGCACTGCGTCTACCTGTCTTCGTGATGGAGTAATGCCGGGTACGCTCAAACGCGCATGCGTCAAAGCAACGCAGCGTGGCGCGCGGCTGCGAGCATATGCATGCAGATCAGCTCCTGGCGTGGCATCGCCGACATGACGCGTCGAAACGAACGCCGGTGCGCACGCGGTCCATGTCACGACGACGTGTATTGGCGCCTTGAGTGTGGGATGTAGTCATGTTCATACATGACGCATTTCTCAAGGTTATTATGTTTACACCAGTCACAAGCCTTCGTCATTCATTCACGTGATGTCATACCGAATTTGGCATATGTGAAGCCAGCGTAACGGCCGCGAGCACATCATGAGTGTGGCATGTAACCATGTTGTTACATGACACGCATGTCATGGTTATCTTGTTTGTGTCATTTACCTGTGTCGCCCGTTCGCGTCAAATAATACTGAATTTGGTGCATTTTAAACTATCGAAACAGCCCCGAGCGTCTCATGAGTGTGGCTTTTATTCATGTTGTTACATTACTCGAATCACATGATTATCATGTTTCCACAAGTCACATCCATTCACGTCCCGTAAAACCAAATCTGGTATGTGTGAAGCTGGTGAAACGGGCTGTCACGGACTGCCATTTTTGCGACCCGGCATCACGGCAATTAACGGGCGCCGTACTTCCCCGCTGACCATGGGAACGGTGGGCGCATGAAAGAGAGCCGGGAAGTGCAGAATGGGGTGCTCTTCTTCGAACGTCGCCGCCGACGTTGATCCTTTGTACCTGCGGAGGCGTCTGCAAGGTGGTGGAAGGCCGCGATGTACCCCGAACAAGGTTTAAACTACGGGACGCACCGGCTGAGAGCCAAACACTCTGACCGTTCCCACGGGAAAACCATGGGAAAACCTCTGGTGGCCAAGCCTTATGATAGCACCCCAACAGGTTGTCACTCTCGCAAGTTGAGGGCCCTCTTCTAATTAAAAAGGGTTGGGGTTAATATATTTCTGGGGCGGAGTTTTCATCAATGAAACGTGCGTGATTGGACCCATGTAGAGGTCTCTTGTCCCCAAGGAAGAGAGCGAGGGGACACGAGGGGGATTTAAGCGCAGGATTTTGCCCTGCTAGGCAGACTAGTCGCTGATCAACATGGTTTAGAAACAGATCAGCAAGTATCTCTTCTATAAGTTTTTAGTGTAGCTCTGTATCGGCTGGCCACCTAAACTTAGCCGTTCGTATAGTTGTGACGCGATATTAACGTCTGCAACGTAGACATTGGCACTTCGCCTCGAGTTAGCTTACCTGCCCGAGGTCACCTGCAAGCACTAGCCTCCCGGAGCCACCAGCATTGCAACACCGCCTACACCGCAGTCGTGCCAGAACTCTCTTCGACTTCTCGCATCCGATCGTCGGGGACGCAACGCTGCCGGTCGTCACACGTATGCCTTTACCTGTTTATGTCTTCGAACTTTCTCCTCCGTAGTTCTTTTGTTGTTAGTTTGTGTAGTTTGTAATAGTTCACTCTCGTAAGCTTATTTCTTGTTTTTATATGTATTTTCTTAGTTCTATCAAGTGTTGATGTATTTTGTTAGTTGTATTGAAGTGTTGTACTAGATCCCGTGTGCTGCAATATCACTAGAGTAAAGTTTGTTTTGTTTTCTCACGTCTCTGATTTCTTCACTGTCTCTGCTTGCGTGCCGAACGAACTAACCTGCTGTCATTCCCGTCGCCGACTTCACGCTGGCGACGCTAGAGTTGCAGCTTGTAACACGGGCGCAAGCGCATGATAAGTGTGGCATGTAGTCATGTTGCTACGTGAACGCATGTCATGATTTTTATGTTAGGGTCTGTTGCTTGTGTTAACCATGCATTCATGTGATACCACACATCTGTTGCAACATGCCATGTGAATGAAACCACCCCAAGAGTAGCCAGACCATGAAATGTAAATCAAGACATTCATGACATATATCGTGTTTTTCATGTTATGAGAAATGACGTATGCTCGACAAAAAGTCATCACATGTCATACCAACTTTCGTATCGCTACCATTAGCGAAACGACCGGGAGAGCTAAAAGCCTAAGCTGCTGGATGGATGGATGGAGGGATGGATGGATGGATGGATGGATACGCTCAAAGTCAATGGAAATGGCTAGGAAATGCTTCGCATTAAAAAATTTTGTTAACGTGAGTCCTAGTGAGCTTTTGTGAATCCGAGAAAAAGTATTAGATACATGAGAACGAGAAATCATCGCTTTTTTTCCGACCTATGGTGACAACTTCCTCGTGTATCACACGCATCATGACACCATTTCTCGAATAGGGCACCGCTGCTTCTGAATGCTGCCACGTGACCGCTGCTTATGCAGTGGGCTACGGCTGCACAGCATTTATTTGCCAAACCACTGTAATTTAACGAACCACAGGTAAAGTGTGTGGTAGGGCTCTTTATCTGCCTTGTCAACGTTGCTATTGGAAATAGCCCACAAAAATTAAGCGCCGTGAAAGTAGGAACTGCTTGGATGGGGTGAAGAGACAATATGAAGGGCCCAGACGAAAAAATCTTTGTGACTTAATAACACCGTCCTCTATAAGGGCTCACCGACGACAATAAGAGACAATTCCGCTGGTTGCGTGGAGTTCATATATGCAAACTGAGCAGCATGTTGAAGTTGCCAGTCTTTACTCGAGACTTTGCCAATGTGGTTCGACCTGAGTGGACAAGCTCACCAGGTCAGGGTACGTCCAAGAGAGGTACACTGTCGACGATGTCGGCAAACAGCAATCGCAGAAGGTTGACTGTGACGACCATGAAAAAAGCCATGATGCGAGGCAATCAGTTGGCAATAAGGGCCTCCATTATGAAGAGGAAATGATTAGACCCATACTAGTAGATTATCAAGCAAACAAAATTATTAAATGGGAACGCTTCTCTAAAATATGGAGAGAATGGGCTGGCAAAATATCTCTGCAACATCCCAAGAAAGCTGTGCGAGGACTGACAGAAAGCTAGGTGACAATCCAGTGGAGAAAAACACAGCAGTGAGGAAACTTAAATAGTGCAGAGATGAAATTAGTGAAGCTGCATTGAGCTGAATCATTTGCTTCTTACTCATTATTCATGGCAAAGAATCAACATTTCGAGATTATTTACGGTCTTATCTCCGTTCTTCAGCTCCAATATATTGAGTCAACCTAGTTATTTTCACAGTGGCAATGTTCGTTGAGGTATTTAATATATTGAAGCACAAAGAAAATTGTTAGTAGTTTTAAATTGCCATATAGTACGGCGCTTACCGAACAGATGGCACTTGCAGCATCGTATTGCTTTATTCTACTCCTCATCAGCTGCATTGGTGGAAAAGCTGAAATTTTGCTGCTCGTTTTTTTTCGGCGCGTGCATATGTACCTGAAAAAAAGTAAAAAATTTCATCCAAAACATCAATATCTCTCAGCATGTTTTTGGTACACCACAGTATGCAGCAGAGTTATAACTAAGAAGCTATAATTAAGGAGGAGATAAAACTAAAGAAAAAACGTTCCAAAAGACAGGCCAGTTCATGATTAAAAATATATTCATATTACATAGAAAAATATAGCAAAAAATGGCAGCATATCCACGGAGCGATTGGTGGAGAGTGGGGCGAAGCATTCGTCCTTCCATCCGTTCTTGCTTCCGTCCATCCATGCGTAAGTCTGTGTGACCGTCTGTGCGCCATACACCCGTCCGTGCGTGCGTCTGTTCGTGCGGACGTCCCTGCGTTCGTCCATGCATCCGCCCCTGCGCCCGTTCATGCGTCCATCCATGCATCTGTCTGTGTGTCCATTCGTCCATCTATTCAAAACTCCAAGTACTACCATTTCGCATTTCTTCATCATATATTCGATGGATGGATGGATTAATGAATATGACTGTACCCTTTAGATTGCGCGGTGGCTAGCGCCACCAAGCCGTAATACTTAATGAACCAAAAAAAATTGCCCGCAGCTTCCCTCGGGGGAACACTGAGGAGGATGCGGAGCATATAATTGGTTAACGGGGTGTTAAAGTGCGACTTACTTGGGTCGATGGTTAAATTGGTTAACGTGGTTGTAGGAGGGGGTGTTAAATGAGTGAACACGTACACACGTATGCGAAAGGGCGGCGCTGGTCGAAGGGACGTCGATCATTGTGTTTGTGGATTCGTTGGAATTCATTTCACCGCGACCTTGGACGTCGACGCGCCGTACAAACCAACCGACGAGCGGCAACTGAGCGAGCGAGCGCCGACCTTGAGTATATATACAGCGCGACGGCGCATGCGCTGTCAGCTGTCGAATGTTCTCGAAGGAGAAGCGCGCGCGGCACAGATGGTGGGCGACGGCGCGACGGCGCATGCGCGCGCGTCAGCTGTCGAATATTCGAGAAGCGGTGCGGACGGCGCACTACAAGGCGCGAGTATAAGATGCTTCCGCATCTAAAACTAGATTTATTTTTTCCCTTAGATAGTGAGGTTGAGGATTCCTACTTTACAGTGAAGGGTTTAATTTTCACTCGTGCCTTGACTTTAGCCACCAATCAGATAACATTCGTCTAGTTAATTCTACCCGCTTAAAGCCTATTTGCTCTCACTGTCTCTAAACCCTAGTGCTTTGAAGAACACTGCGCCATCACCCTCAACTATAGCCCTTTACAGAACATTATCAAGTGTTCGGCAGTTTCTTCTTCCTCTCCACTCGCACTGCATACCATGTCTACCCCTTCGTATTTGGCCCGATATGTCTTGGTTCGCAATACTCCGTCCTGGCCTCAAACAGTAGAGAACTACCCCGAGTATTATCATAGATTTTTTCCTTGACAACTTCCTGCTTAAAAGTTCGATGGATCTCCAGTGCGGAACTTCTTAATCATGCCGACTCTCCACATATCGATCTCACCTTTCTTCACCTTCTTCTTACCCAATAATTCTTTTTGGTTTGGCTCCCTGCTATTTTCCAGTAAATTTTCTGGTTCGCGTCCGCCATTTTTTTATTGACATTCTTCATGTACAAGTAGCTGAATGCCTTGCTAGCCCAACGCTCCTCCCCGATTTCTCTCCATCGCTTCTCAAATTTTATCTTGCTGCTAGCTCTCCTGCCCTTAAACGATGTCCATCCCACGTGACCTTGTACTCCCTGATTTTGTGTATTACCGTGAACTCCTAAGGCGAGCCTACCTATTCCACGTTGCTTAATTTCTAGTCTTGCTTGAACTTCTGATCTCATGCAAAAGACCGCATTGCCGAACGTCAGACCAGGAACCATGACCCCTTTTCATATTCCTCTCACAGCATCATACCTATTGTAATTCCACAGTGCCCCGTTTTTCATTACCGCTGAATTCCTGTTACCTTTAGTCGACACGTGTATTTCATGTTCCCTTAGGTACTCGGCCACATTGCTCATCCATACGCCCAGATATTTGTATTTATGTGTTATCTCTAGCGTGATCTCCTGTATTCTAAGCTCACTACCTTCAGTGTCATTAAAAATTATGACTGCTGATTTTTCATTACTGAATCTGAAATCTAACCTATCTCCTTCATTGCTGCAGCTGTCCACCAATCTGCAAATCTTCCTTGTTGTCGGCCATTAGCACTATATCATCTGCGTACATCAATGCTGGTAGTGCTTGTTCACTAAGTTTTCCTTGTTTGACGAAAGATAGGTTGAAGCCAGGTCAACTTCCCTCTAAATTGGCCTCTAATCCTTGTAGGTACATCATGAATAACAAGGGTGACAGGGGACAACCCTGCCTAAGCCCCCGTTTTACCTATGCAGGCTTGGATACCTGTTTTCGAACTTTACAATTACCTTGTTACCTTTATTGATATCCTTTAAAAGATTAGTGGCTACACTTTCCACGCCTAGTGTTTCCAGTATTTCACATAATTCCTCTTGAACCACGCTATCGTACGCTCCCTTGATATTCAAAAATGCTAGCCATAGGGGCCTGTGTTCATTTTCTGCTATTTTGATGCACTGGGTCAGTCAAAACAGATTGTCTTCCAACTTCCTGTGTTTCCGAAACCCATTCTGCAGTTCTCCCATGACCTCCTCATCCTCCATACATGCTTGCAGTCTCTCCTTTATAATCTGCATCGCCAGCCTGTAGACCACTGTTGTCACTGTTGAAGGACGGTAGTTGTTTATGTCAGCTTTGTCCCCCTTTCCTTTATAGATCACGCTCATCCTGCTAAGTTTCCATCCATCGGGAACTTCTCTATCGAATATTATTTTGCTCACCGCCTCTCTCAAAGCCTTCTTAGACTTCGGAACCTAATGTCTTTATCAGCCTAATTGGAATGCCATCTGGGCCTGTTGATGTACTACTAGGAACCCTTTTCTCAGCCCTTTACCACTCTTGTAAAAATGGAGCCACTGCGCCACTTGATTCATTCTTGTTTATTGTGAGCATGAAGCAAATCTTTGTTGAATTTTTTTTGTCACCCTTGTTCTAATATATTCAATAAAGCTATTGAAAGGTGCTAGGCTTGAAGGGGACAAAGCTGTCCCCTTCAAGCCTAGCACCTTTAGCTGTAGTTATAAACCTCTGTTTTATGCTCGTCTAATTTCTTAGGGAGTTTAGATGGTTTCAAACTTTCGCAGCTGCATTTTTATCTTTTTTCATGTACTTCTTCCAGCCACTGAGCTTTATTTCTTCTCATATTTTCATTGGTCAGAAGTGATGATTCCCTTCTACCGCGTAGAAAGATTTCCTATTTTCTATCAACATCATTTGTCGGTTTACCCCGCCACTTAGCATGTCTGTGTTTCCTAGAGGCTTCCTGACATTATGCTATGGCTCTCTTAACTTCCTCATACCAAACACTTTTGGGTTTGTGTTTTCTTTTTCAGTGTGACTTGTCACGTGCCTTAGCAAGCTCTAGCTCAAACAGTGTAATTATATTCGTGTATGTCCACACTGTTTTAATATCCTCAGTGATTATTTTCTCACTTTGTTTAGTGGCTATTTCAATTTGCCTTTACGAATAAAATTTTTTCTGTAGTTGCTCATCTTTTTTCCTTCCCACTTTCACTGCTCTTCCAAAACTTAGCTTGATATGTTTGTAATCACTACCCAGACTTCTGGAGCCACCTTCATCTATCTGCATTCCCCTGAGCTTATCATACATTCTATGGGACATCAGTGCGTAATCTATTTTTGACTGCAGTCTTCCTACCTTCCATGTTATTATCCCTTCACACATCTCGGTACTGTTGCAAATGATCAAATCAAGCCTTTTACACATATCCACGATCATTTTGCCTGTCGGGATGGTATGCCCATCTATATCTTCCATGTGCGAATTCATATCTCCTAGTATAATTATCTTGCACTCTCCTCCTAACTCCCGATTGTCATTTGATATACACTCTATCATTGCCTGGTTTTCCTCTCTGGCCTTTGCTCTTGTCCACAAGTAGACGAAACCAAGGAGTGTCTTTGCCCTGCCACTTTCCCTTTTAGCCATAAATGTTCCTTGCACTCCTGCATGACCCTTCGCCAGTTTTTACATTTATGAATGAATGCCCCAATACCACCCCCCTTTTTGCTGTCTTCTGTTCTATTACAATATTAGAGTTTGCATGTTCATATACAAAATTTCTTGGTGTGGTACGCGATAAACTTTTGAAATTGAGCGGGAATGCGCAGGCCTTAACTCAAAAGGTGTCTATCGGTATTCACGTGATCATCAAAGCACGACCTTACTTCTCCACTGAAATCCTTTTATCTTTATATTACGCATTCATTCATAGTCACCTGTCATACTGCGTATCATCATGGGGAAATAAATATTGGTCAAAAGTAAATCATAGAGAACGATTGCACAAGCAAGCTTTGAGACTCATTACTTTCAAACCATTTTCATCACCATCAGCCCCCATTTTTCGCAACATAAACATTTCACCTCTGCATAAACTCTTCAACTATAGAATTCTAATAATCATGTTTCGTATCCTTAAATATGAATTGTACATTTCCAGTTTCTCAGGTGTTACTCTTGTAAATACTAAAAACTCGAGGTTTTCAGCTAACCGTAATCTGCTTCTACCTAAAGTAGGTACCAACTATGGTCAAATGACGGCAAGATATTTATGCATAACACTGTGGAACATGCTGCCTGTTGATTTTAAATCATGCTCAATGTACTTCTTCAGTAAGCACTTGAAAATCTTATTTTAAATGACCTATGATTTGAATGTTTTCTTTTGCATTTTTTGTTTCAAGCAAATTGTCACTATTCCTCATATGGCCCTACGTATTTGCACCATTTTTTTTAAATATTGCTGTGATTCCGTCGGTGTTTCCTGACTAAAAAGCTTATCCTCTTTTTACTTTTTGTTAGGAAGTACCCCTGACAGTTTTTACTTTGGGACCTTCGATCGTATATTCGCCATGCAAAAAATGTATTCATTAAAAATGTATCTATTTACCACCACCACCAACAACAACAGCGGCAGCAGCAAGCAGCAAGCAGCAAGCAGCAGCAGCAAGCAGCAGCAGCAAGCAGCAGCAGCAAGCAGCAGCAGCAAGCAGCAGCAAGCAGCAGCAAGCAGCAGCAGCAACAAACAACAAGCAACAAGCAACAACAACAACAAACAACAAGCAACAAGCAACAACAACAAGAAGCAACAAGAAGCAAAAAGCAAACAACAAAAGCAACAACAACAAGCAAAACAGCCAAAACAACAAGCAACAACAACAAGCAACAACAACAAGCAACAACAACAAGCAACAACAACAAGCAACAACAAGCAACAAACAACAAGCAACAATAAGCAACAACAAGCAACAAGCAACAACAATAAGCAACAACAAGCAACAAGAAACAACAACAAGCAACAAGCCAACAACAACAAGCAGATAACAACAACAAGCAACAACAAGACAACAACAAGCAACAAGCCAACAACAAGCAACAACGCAACAACTAAGCAACAACACAAGTCAACAACTAAGCAATACAAGCAACAACACGCCACAACAAGCAACAAACAAGCAACAACAAGCAACAACAACAACAAGCAACAACAACAACAGCGCAACAACAACAACAACAACAACCATGAGCAACCAACAAGCAACAGACACCAAGCAACAACTATACAAGCAACAAACATACAAGCAAACAACAACAAGCCCATACAACAACAAGCAACAAGCAACAACACAAGCAACACCAACAGCAACAACAAAACAAGCACAACAACAAGCAACAACAACAAGCCACAACAACAAGCAACAACAACAACAACACAAGCACAACAACAAGCAACAACAAAAGCAACAACAACAAGCAACAACAAGCAACAACAAGCAACAAGCAACAACACAGCAACAAACAACAAGCAACAGCAACAAGCAACAGCAACAAGCAACAAGCAACAAGCAACAAGCAACAACAAGCAACAACACAAGCAACACAACAAGCAACAGCAACAAGCAACAAGCACAAGCAACAAGCAACAAGCAACAAGCAACAACAAGCAACAACAAGCAACAACAAGCAACAACAAGCAGCACAGCAGCAACAACAATCCCAACAAGCAACAAGCAGCAACAAGCAGCAACCAAGCAGCAACAAGAACAACAAACAAGCAGCAACAAGCAGCAACAGAAACAACAAGCAACAAGCAACAACAACAACAACAAGCAACAAGCAACAACAAGCAACAACAAGCAACACAACAAGCAACAACAACAAGCAACAACAACAAGCAACAAGCAACAATAAGCAACAGCAACAACAAGCAACAACAGCAGCAACAAGCAACAACAAGCAGCACCAGCAACAACAAGCAACAACAAGCAACAACAAGCAACAACAAGCAACAACAACACAACAAGCACAACAAGCAACAACAAGCAAACAACAAGCAACAACAACAACAGCAACAACAAGCAACAAGCAAACAACAAGCAACAACAACAAGCAACAACAACAACAACACAACAACAACAACAACACAAGCAACAACAAGCAACAAGCAACAACAACACAAGCAACAACAACAACAGCAACACAAACAACAAGCAACAACAACAACAAAAGCAACAAAACAACAAGCAACCAACAGCAACAACAACAAGCAACAAGCAACAACAACAAGCAACAACAACAAGCAAAACAAGCAGCAACACAAGCATACAACAAGCAACCAACAAGCAACAACAAGCAAGCAACAAGCAACAACAACAAGCAACAACAACAACAAGCAACAACAAGCAAGCAACAACAAGCAACAACAAGCAACAAACAACAAGCAACAAGCAACAAACAACAAGCAACAACAACAAGCAACAACACAGCAGCAACAAGCAACAAGCAACAACAACAACAACAAGCACCAAGCAACAAGCAACAAGCAACAAGCAACAAGCAACAGCAACAAGCAACAACAACAAGCAACAAGCAACAAACAGCAACAAGCAACAACAATAAGCAACAAGCAACAACAAGCAACAACAAGCAACAAGCAACAACAACAAGCAACAGCAGCAGCAACGCGCATGTCATCGACGCCTTTCGCCAGTGTAGTTTCTAATCCTGCTGTATCTTTATTTAAGACATTGATTAATCAGCCTGAAATTATCACGAGGTTTGATCTATCAGCTGTAGTTTTGAGTTTTGCGCTCACTTGCCTCTGAACTGCTTCCAGCTTGCGTTCTGGGGACGCCCCTACTGCAACCCTTTTGTCACCTTCTGCCCTGTCTTTGATGGGTTCTGTGTATCAATTTAAATTGGATTCCCCAGCGATTATCACATGCTGTGACTTTTCAGATGGAGCGTCCTGCACCTGGGGGTTACTTGCACCTGTGACGCCAGCTGCTTTGTCCCCTCCCAGCCCCACCGCTACTTCGCTGAAGCTGGGCCTTGCGAGAATTGAACTGGCTTAACCTGTTTTTTCCAAACTTGCTTGCTCTTTCTTCACCGCTGTTCTGGTTGCCGGTTTCCTACTGTTCCCTCCGTAGGCTGCTCCTCTGTTCACCTTGACTAGTGCTTGCTCAGTGGACTTCAGCCTTTCTCCTATAGCCCTCGTTTTCTCTGGCTCTGTCGCCAACGCAGTCTCGAGCTCAGTGATTCTCATCAATAGATCACTCTGGGTAACAATCATTTTCTCCATTTTTTCCTCGACCTCACATTGCCTACACTACGCGTCAGCTTCTTCTCCTTTCACTTCTACACTTGGGTCCACTTTCAAACCAACCCAACATCCTGAACACTTTAGTCTTTTTAACCATGTCTTTCCGACACTAATTGTCCCTATGACTTGTCTCCCTCGATAATTGCAAAACTCGAGTGCTGCTCTACGAAAAAGATAAAGTCTAAGCTCTACTACAAAAATTGGCGTGTTCAATGTACCTTCCCCTCTGGGTGGCAAAAAACAACAAAAAACAAAAAAATAAAACACACACACGCGCACAAACTAATAAATACGTGGTGACCGACCCCCGAAAAAGCAGTACAATAAACTAAGTGCTACAGTGATTTTATATGCTGCGCTATAATTATAAAGACAAGCTCAAAACATGCAAAACAACTTATCTGCGCAGGCGATCGGGAGCCTTCAAAAAACACGTCCATCCACCGTGAGAGTCCGAACTGAATTACCCATATAGAAGCACCGCCATCCAGCGGACATTCAAAGGACTAAACGAGAGGTGGCACACGCACACTTTCTTACGGCTTGCGCTTCGGGTCTACTTCCCACCTTTAACTACATTGAGCTCATGGTATATACTAGTTCACTGTATTCATGGCACTGTGGCCGAACGCTCGCTAAAGCTTTCTAAAACCAAGGAGGTTACGCCCAGCGAGTATCACGTAGCATACTTTTCCTGTCAAATAGTGCTCAATATACATGCCAATGGCTGCTAATGGGAATTGGGAGACAGGAGAATTCTTTTGTACTTTCTTACGGCTTGCGCTTCGTATCTACTTCCCACCTTTAGCCTCCTCGAGTTCATGGTATATACTAGTTCATTGTGTTCATGGCATTGCGGCTCAACGCTCGCTAAACATTTCTAAAACTGAGGAGGTTACACCCAGTGAGTATAACGTAGCAACCCTTTCTTGTCAGATAGTGCTCAATGTACATGCCAATGGCTGCTAATGGGGAATAAGAGGCAGGAGCATTCAGCTTTTAGTTAAAGCGCATGCCGCGAACTTGTTATTGTTCAACAAAGCGCAGGATAAATCTCCCGCAGGCACCACCTTACAGGTAAATATATAACACTGGTTACACACTACGACTACGACTACGAAGAACGAACGGGTGCCACTTTAAAGAGCTTCGCCCCTAAAAAAAACTATATAGACGTTTCGCCAAATAATGGAGCTCGCATCATCAGTATGCCCTGCCACCAAATGAGCGGAGGTTACACAGTTTACTCCTTGTCTCGTATGTCGCGTAGTATGTGGCCGCGATTGTTGTATCGCGCAAACTTGTCACACTAAAGAATTACGACTCGAGAAGATTTTTCTTGCCCCACTTTTGTTCCCGAGCTAGCGTTGTCTCATTACTCAAGTCGAGTTTTGTCTTATAATTTGTGGCATAGGTGGCTTTTGAAATGTCTCCTATGTGCTCTTTGAGCCCTGTTCGTCGCTTTCTGCCTATTTCCCTCATGCATGTGCTGTCGCATACATCACTGATCAGCACTTGCAGTCATATAAATGGAAAACGTTGTTGTTTAATTGTAACGAAGCCATTATCTGAGCAGGTTTATCAACGACACCAAGAAACGCATGCGAAAGAGAACAAAGAGTGTGCGGCGAGCAAACACTAAGCCCAATGTTTCTGTACCTTACGTTGAAGGTTTTTTAGACTCAGTTCGAATATCACTTCGTTTACAGGCATATAAAACAATTTTAAAGCCTCATTGTACTTTGGGGATTCAGCTCTCTAAGCCGAAAGACAGCACCCCTGCGAATGATCAAAACAGGCTTATTTACAAGTTTCTGTGCGGTGGCAGTAACACCACTTATATCGGCAAAACTGGCAGGAAGTTGTCAAGGAGTTTTCATGAACACAAAGGGGACTTCACAAAAAGCACGCATTCTGACAAAACTCATCAAACACTGCTTGAAAATGGGACATGCCTTCGACTTCCGTAATTCAAAGACGCTAGCTCGGGAACAAAGGAGAGGGAAGAAAAAGCTTTTCGAGTCGTGGTTAGAGCATCGTGACCAGCCAGCGTGCAACAATCACGGCCTCCATCCGGAGTAGTAGACACATACGAGACAATCAGTGAATTCGGTCACCTCCACATATTTGGTGCCAGTGCACACTGAGGATACCACTCACATAGAAGACAAAATGTCTGTGTAGATTTGTTATATTTTGTTGTGCAAAGTCGGAGTACATATTATAATAACTAAGAAGCAGAGCTTTATTTCCATGCTACTTTGGCATATGTTCAAATATTTCCATAGAAAAAAATGTTTATTCAAACAAAAAAAATATGTATCGACTGGCTTTCTATTTTTGCGCACAAAATTAACTCCTCAAACAAAAAACATTGCTACTCAGCATTCATGCCATGCGTTGACTACCGATATTCTAGCATCTCAAAATTATACTATTGCCAGTGAACTGTTTTCTTGGAAATTGTTATCTATGCGTCTGTTCTATTTAGCTACACCGCCTCTGGTAATTCAACAAGATCAACAGTAGACTACCAAATTTCCCGTTAGTAGTTTGCTCAATGAGTGCTGCTCAATCTATCAGATTTTTCTTTCCAATTTTAAAACATCAAAACAAACTTGACTCAATTTAATGCATTTGCCTTAAGTGAAATTTCCCATACTTTTAGTATAGAACACGCTTAGTTTTTTGCTCTATAATTTGTGGTACAAGTTTAAAAATTTAGGTACTTCCTTTTTATGAAGACACTGTATCAGTACCTTCGCAGAGGCATTCACTTGAATATCATGTTAAGCTGCAAATTCACAACGAAACATCGCTAACTCACCTACAATGCCTAGTTTTCATTATACTGGTAAATCTTATGTTAGCAAAGTTTTACCTCGTGCAAAGCGAGAGAATACCTGCAATTTACGACATTTCATTTACAACATACTGTCTCTCTGGTACTCTAAATACTCTAATATGCATCATTCTATAATGCCTTTGTCGGAGCCTAAAGCAACACTGAAGAATAGAAGGAAAAAAAGACAAAGGCATCAAAATTTCACTTGAGAGCAGCTTCTGTTCTGAAAAACCACTTACTTTCAGTGTTTCTGAAGATCTTCCTGTATTTTCAAAACATTGCTAGCAGGCCGCAGCGGCACACCAGTCTTTGTGAGGCAGCACCTTCATGGTGCTGCGTATGTATGTCCGTGCGGCGTATGTGAGCATCCTGTCCTGCTACTTCTCTTTCTCCACCACTTTACGTGCACTTTTCCTTCAACAGAAGTGCAAGGAATGACCCCCTTTTCGAAGCTTTACTCTCCAGCCGGTAGCAATATTCACTGCTGGTGCTATTCATGTTTCTTCTAGGAACCCTACAGGGGGAATGTAGTGAGTTGAGGGACACGAGCGATAGCTGGTGAGGTTTGCAAACCCGTTTCAGGAGACGCTAAATGTCACCTCCCCTATTTGTTCACGTGGCCATTACATGTGGCAGTTTGTTAAAAAAACACCAGAGCAGATGACACGTTCTCCGGCATTCCCTTTAACAGTGAAACCCTCTGCACATATACTGCGGGTGTTGCGCATGGTCCGCTTGATACGTATGTCGCTAGATACATAAGCTACCTGGAAAACTATCGTTTACTATTTCCTGGCTTTCATTACGCAAAGTCCCTTTTTCATGCCTTGCAGTGAGCGAAAAGAATGGTGATTTTATGGGCATGAACGGTGGAAGGAATTTGTTAGCCAAAACATTACTAACCTCATGCATCCCTAAACAGATGTATCGGGTGCTACTTTCTTTTTCTTTCTACATTGCTACTTGAAACCTTCAAGAATATGAAGGCAGATAGGGGTGACATCGGTCACCATGTGGTGCAAGCGTGGTGAGCCGACAGAGGGAAAGATGACGTCATGCAGTGGAACATTATAGTTAGAGGGCGGTCTCACACTTACATACACGAATGCAGTGCTCAGATTTGGTGAAACATATGAGAGTCAATTATTTCAGCTATAAAACTAGTTCTGCTCGCACCGCAATTAATTTGTAAGACAGATACAAATTTCACCCACTGAACTTTGAACAATGAATCTAAGAATATCATATTGACGCAAATTTCTAATCTAAAAATGGGTATTTAATTTGATATGCCTTAGGCAGCATTCCATTCAGTGGAATAGAATTCGCACGCTCCTACAAAATAAACAGCACATACATACGATCGAGAAAGTTTAGATAAAGGCCTTATGAAGCGCAAAAAGTGCCTGTCGCTGTCTACACAAGTGGTAAATATAATCATTGGTTGACATCATAGATCACCAAAATTTTCGAAATCATGTCATTATCAAGTGACATCACCGCTTGGTCTAAGTTGGGCAGATCCGCTAGAAAGTGACAAACCACATGAGGTGCAGAAAGCTTTTGGCGAGGATATACAGTCGACCGAGAAGCAGAAAAGTATGGCTGCTGCGGCGCTCATATCTATGACAAACGCATATGGGATCTTGGGAGTCTTTTCGGGACAGAAATTTCACACCCCACATACGCACTTACTGGTCTTTCACTGATGGGACGGTAGACCTGTCAGAATCTGATCAATTTGTGCGCAATGTACTGAAGGTATTTTCATTCCAGTTTTAGAACAGCAGCACAGTGGTGTGGTATACAAAGTGATCACACGAAACGATTGCTTCATTAGTGCTCACCTATGTGAGTACTCAAAGCACTAGCATGTACTATGGTTATCGCGAAACCTCACGCAGTCTTTTCTTTTCAAGGTTCCAATTATTTTGTTTCGAACCTAAAGTTGCCTAGCTTCCTCCCACCCCCTTTGTGCTTTTACCATCTTGAGTGTCTGGACAGCACGCTAGCTGATTGGGACCCTTGGCTTAGGGAGTGGAAGCTGCAAAACCAGCCCGGGTATAGCATTTGTCATTTGGGAGATGCAGTGGAACAGGCGGCTCACACATTTGTGGCTGCACCCAGTGAGTACTTGAAGCCGCTCATTGGAGAAATACTGTTGAGTGCGTCTACGTTTTTTGCGAACGTCACATTTTCTAGGTGTCTATGGTGGCCGATGATGAGAGTAAATGCGTTATGTGCTGCTATGGTCAGTGAAGACCGGGTGCCTCGAAAGTAAGATAGAACATGACCTACATGAGCGAACAGATTATTCGCCAAAGCTTAGCTTTGCTAAATGTAAATGGTGACCGTCTTGTCTATTTTGTGCAGTTCAAGCTTTATTCCTGCTACCTCTGTGCTAGACCAGTCAATGCCCTCTACAACAAGCAATTGGCATCACACCAATTATTTTCGAGGACACAATGATCATTTGCAACACATGTGTTACCATGATTTGAGAAAAGTATTGCGCTAGCAAGCACAATTTTTATCAAGAAGTTGGCATACCGAAAATATTGTTTCGAAACTTCAGAAGGCGCAAGACACTTGACGTTTGTTTTGCTGCGCGTGGCTGGGAACGCTGAAGAGCTCACGCAGCCAGCTGCACTTTTTTGCAGCAGTCAGGAAAATATGGCTCATTACCTCACAGTTTAAAATATAGTTACTGCGCACATCCAAGTTTATTTTCCACGAACTTGTTAGTAAACTATCCACAAACTTGTCAATGGGCCCTTTTCAAGTCTGAAAAGCGCCTCTATGAAGGTCACCGAAATCGAAACTGGGGATCCAAAGCCTCTGAAGTTATCCGCCACGCACTGGTAAAAAAAGCATCGGGGGCTTGGTAGCTTTCAGGAATGATTTGCAGTCGATTCAAGCTACCTCTCAGTTAGCAACTGTCGCCACTTTGTGCAATGTTTCGAGAGGCTGCTTGGCCTCGTTACCTCCCCTCCTCCCCCCCCAAGAAAACGTGACGCGCGTCATGTCACTACCCCTTCCCATGTGCAGACTAGTCTCTCGGAAAAGGTCCAATGTGATAGTACCCTTCATCCAGTGTCACGTGAATCTAGCACTGCCAAACATTCCTCACCTCCCCGCAAAGTAAAGACCACCAGGTAATGTCCTACGAGTCTCAAAAACTGAAGAAGGCAAGGTTAAGTTCTCTGTGCACTTCAGGAACGCTTCTGCAGTCCCCTGGCTACAAAGGCGAGCAGCCAACCAGCTCCTCCAATCCTCGGCACACTTGCCAAGCAACTTTGTCAGGAATGTGGCACGCTTTGTTCTCTTCTTACTTTCTGTCACTCCGTCTTTTTCTTTCGTTATTTTTCAGCATCCTCTTGGGGTGTCATTGCGTATTGGAGACATGGCGACTAAATATACCCCCTTGGCTAGACACTGAAGTCTGAAGTCTGGAGAAATAACCCATATGTGTTACGGCGGCATAGTCATGTTTAGTGGCATCTATTTTGACGAACGTCAGAACGGACACGACACAACTTCATGGTTCTTTTCACAGGTGACGCCACCGACAAAAATGTTTGCAATATTTATTATTTGTTGAAAATCTTTTGAGTCAAGCACTGCTACGCGAAGTTAGTGAACACTGGTAATTACAAAACATGACATAGTCCTGCTAATTCGCGATAATTGTGAATTTGCAATAGAAGAAAAAGTAAATTTGCAGAAACCTGGCAAGCAGAAAAAATGAGCTGAATTCACTCTGTCTTACATTTTCTAATTAACTTATGGCAATTTTCTCTGCATAGAAAGGCTTGTTGCTTCAATAATGAAAAGTTCAGATTTTCATCTTGGACAGTTTCTCCGCGCCGTCGGTAATGCCTAAACAAGTGGATTCACAAATTTGTGAATTCAAGGAGTTAATATTGCCACGAACGTAATAACAGAGAGCGACGAAACGACGTCTTGCTTGCCCTCAGACCAGGACGCAAAAGCCCTCTTCTTTCTTCACTTCTAAGGGATTCCCCCTACAGTTGATGGCTCATACCCATTACGTGTGACATTACTCCTTCTCCTCGAAAAGCATCGGCTCGATGCTGGTAATGGGCGTTGAGAAAAAAAGTGCCGCCATATCCACGAAGTGAATGATGATGAGTGGGCGAAGCTCCTGAGGTAAACCTGGTAAACCATGAATCCTCTGTACATTTTGCCCACTCGATTTTATTAAATCGCTCCCCCTAGCGTACGTCGCCGCACTAAATCGAACGATTGCCTTCAACCAATGACACGCGCCATATGTGACATCATTTCTATTTATAGGATCTCGCGTCTTTCATCAACTACAAGTACCGCTTTCTAGTTTATAACATCTTGCATCTTTTCATCATCAGCTACAAGTACCACCATCTATAAACACTACAAGAAATAAACGAGAGGTGGCTACATACAGGAGAAGGTACCGCCATCTAGTGAACACTGCAAAAACTAAACTAGAGGTGGCTACATGGATGGATGGCTGCTATGAGCGTCCCCTTTATAACGGGGTGGTGACAAGTATGCCACCAGGCTCGAAAAAAAAAAAACCTTTTTTTCTTTTTTGATGTTGGCCTAATGCCTCTACTTCGATAAATTCTATCTTAATGGAAAAAAAGGTAAATTTCAGCTTAAGTTCTCTGCCATTTACGGCACACTGTCCATATTTTATTTTTCCAATATTTATTTTTGTCCTTTCTCTCTAATTTTCTGCCACCAATACTCTAACCGTCTCTTACTTATTTAAATCGCGGGTGTGTTCAGCTTTCCATTGTTGTCCCTAAAACCCAAGGCTTCCTGTAGGCTCGTGCCCAAACGTACACCTGGGTGGATATCTCCACATTCAATCAGAACATGCTCCGCCGTTTCCTTATCTTTCCCGCAGCATGTGCATTGTTCTTCTTCTTTACTGAATCTTGCTTTATAACTACGCGTTCTAAGGCAACCCGATCTCGCTTCAAACAGTAAAGCGCTTCCCCTTGAATTAGTCGTAAAATGCCTCCCTCCTTATTTCATTTTTGCCCTTTCGGTAGTTACTCAAAGCCGGTTTTTTCTCCATAGCTGCCATCCAGTAAATCCTCTCCGCCTCCCTGACTTTTCCCTTAACGCTCTTTGTTGACATATGGCTTACAATACCAGCCGTATATTTACTAGTGAGTCTTCTAGTTCTTTTTCTCCACTGTGTGTCCACGCTCTTCCTATACAAATAACGGAACACCTTCTCTGCCCATCTACTCTCCTTCATATTTCTTAGCCTTTCTTCGAACCTTATTTTGCTCTGCGCTTCCCTCGCCTCAAAACCTGCCCACCCCATATCGCCCTTTACAGCCTCATTTGTCATCTTCCCGTGAGCACCCAACGCGAGGCGTCCCACAGTCCTTTGATTTACATCCATTCCCGATTGCACCTCTGCCCTCATGCACACCACTGAGTTCCCAAAAGTAAGCCCTGGAACCATTACACCCTTCCACAGACCTCGAAGCACCTCATACCTATTGTATCCCCACAACGCTCTGTGCTTCATTATTGCCGCATTCCTCTTTCCTTTTGCTGCCGAGGCTTTTTCCTGTACCTCCATGTATCTATCACTCTCATTTACCCATACTCCAAAGTACATGTATTCACTTACCCTCGGTATTTCTTGGCCTTGTATGGACACCGTCTGATCACAGGGATCATTGAATACCATCAATCCACACTTCGTTACACTGAATCCTAGTCCAAGAGCTTCACCTTCCCTTCCGCATATATTCGCCAGTTGCTGTATATCATCTCGACTGTCCGCAAATAAGACGATATCGTCCACATAAAATAAACCTGGAAGCTTCTGCTCAATCATCATGCCGCCCTGTTTGTGTGACAGATTAAAACCAATGTTGCTACCTTCTAGCGCTTTTTCCATACTCACCATGTACAGCATGAATAACAGCGGGGACAAAGGACATCCCTGTCTCAGACCCTTGCTAACCTCAACGTTCTCTTTGCTAGGCATTCCTTCCCACTCTATGCAAACTGTATTTTCTCGGTATATCTCCCTCAAAAGCTGTATACAGTCGTCGCCCATGCCCATTCCTTTCAATATATCCCACAAAATTTCCTGATTAACGTTGTCGTATGCCCCAGTGATGTCTAGAAAAGCCACGTACAAGGGCCTATTCTCTATTTAGATATTTCTATACACTGAGTGAGAACAAACAGGTTATCGTCTAACCGCCTGTCGACTCGAAATCCGTTCTGAAGTTCTCCCAAAATATCGTTATGTTCGGCCCATGTTTCTATTTTCATTTTTACTGCTTGCATCGCCAACCTGTATAGTACCGATGTAATGGTTAGTGGTCTATACGAGCGAATCTTGTCCTTTTCTCCCTTGCCTTTATAGATTAAGTTCATTCTACTTTGTCGCCAACTGTCCGGTATTTGTCCGTCCTTTAAGCTTTTTTCTACTGCTTTTAACAATGCTTCTTTAGTGTTATGTCCTAGTTCGTTAATGAGGCTAACGGGAATCCCATCTAAACCCGCGGCAGTGCGCTTTGGAATTTTTCCTTCGGCCTTTTTCCAGTTGAAATTATCAAGTACTAGCTCTTCCTCTGTTGCTTTCTCCGCCACAAGTTTTACTCACCGGGGAGATCCCCTGGACGCTCTTTTGAAACGAATCGGCTGTTACCTTTTGGATGTAACCTAGCGCTTCGTACCCTTCCAATTGATTTCCTCCTTCATCTAGAATATGTTGTTGCGTTGTGACAGACTTCCTACCTAGCGCCTTTATGTGGCTCCAAAAAATCCTAGGCGCGGCCTCCTTTTTTTCGTGTATCTCTGTCATCTAGCGTTCACTTTCACCTTTAATTTTTGCCTCTACCAATTTCTGTACAAGGGTTTTTTTCTCTAAATATATTTCCCATATTTTTTTTACTTCGTCCTGCGGCCGCTTCTCCTTTTTTGCCTTTCTATGCTCCCGTGATGCTTCGCGTCGCTTCTCGATCGCCTCCCGGATTTCCTTGTTCCACCAACTTTTTGGCTTCCTTTTTCCTTTCCAGCAAACAGTTTTCTTCTCTTTCCCTATCTCCTTCGTCATTAGATGTAACAGCTCACTATACTCCCAGTCCTTGCCTGGTATTTGGCCTACTTCTTCCTCGACTCTTGCGGCTATATTTATTATTTGTTTGTCATTTAAATACGAGCTGCCAGACTTTGATTCCATGCTCATATTTTCAGTTTCGTATCCCATTTGTAATGTTATTCGTTTATGATCACTACCCAAGCTGTTAATGCCTTCCTCGTCTATCCTCATTTCTGTCAGTTTGTGGTAAATTCCTTCAGTCATGAGACAATAATCAATACTTGATTGCTTGTTTCCGACTTCCCATGTGATCTGGCCGTCACATTTAGGCCCCGTGTTAACTATCTCCAGACTATGTTGCTCGCAAAGATCTAGTAATAACTTCCCATTGGTGTCTGAATATCCGTCAAGGTCATGTATGTGGGCATTCATGTCCCCTAGAAGGATGATTTTGGCCCCATTACCAAATTCCTTAATATCCGCACTCATGCAATCCACTATCTCCTGATTCTTTTCTCTGCAGTTATTCCCCGTCCACAAGTAGGCTACCCCTAGCCACGTTTCCTTTCCACCTACTGTGCCCAGAACCCAGAGGTGCTCTGAACACGTCTGTTTCACTCTAACCCATTTGGCTCCGCGATGAATTAGCATTCCTACACCCCCACCTTTCCTTTCCGATATGGTCCTGTTACACCCTTCCCAAACATAATTTTCAATATGTGGTGGCTCTTCCAAGTCTCTAAGGTGTGTTTCTGTAACCGCATACACGCCTATCTGTTCTTTGTTTAACTGCTCCTCAATCTCTAACCATTTTGCCTTCTTTCTGCCACCCTGCATGTTTATGTAACTAATTGCAACACGCGCCTTTTTCTTTTTTCTTTTACCTTTTTTCTGGTTTTTCGCAATTCTACCTGTCAAAGCGTCCTCCTGGTTGTTTTCCCTGTTACGAGCTACCCCGGACTCCGAAGGGCCCGTGAGCCCCCCAAAAAAGCTACTGCGCGTCCTGCCAGTCGCCAGCCCACCTCGTGTTCAAGCCTCTTATCGAAATGAATCTTGTCTCTTTGAAATCCACCCCACCTGTGCACTTCCCTGTTTAAATCCACTACCTCGAAACCCTTCTCTCGACTAATTCGCCATATCTCTTTGTTTGCGTCGACAACCGCTCTTTGTAGGTTGACGTTGCGTACTGGTACTTCCGGTACTGTGCATACTACAATTTGCACTTGGGGGGACACGGCGCGCATGTCATCCACCCCTTTCGCCAAGGTCGTCGCTAGTCCTGACGATTCTTTTTTCAGGACGTCATTTAGCCCTCCCGCAATTACAACGAGGTTACGATTGTTAGCTTTAGCTGCGAGTTGTTCACCCGCTTGACTCATTACTGTCCCCAGCGTTTGTCCTGGGAACGTCCCTATCGCAACTCTCTTGTCGCCTTTCACCCTTTCTTTGATTGCCGCTGCGCATCGGACTAAATTTGAGTCACCGGCGATGATGACCTGTTCAGACATTCCTTCTGAAACCTGCACCTGGCTGCTGACTAGGTGACTAGCGTGAGTCACGGCTGCTGGTTTGCTCCCTCCCTCCCTCAAAACTACTTCCCGGTAGCTGGGCCCTGTGGCCAATGTATCTGCCTTTGTCATGCCTGTTTCCTTCATCTCTCCCGCACGGGGGGTCGTCGCCATAATGCTTCCGCCGTCACCTGCGTCTTCGTTCCCTTTCACGACCTTCGATAGGCCCTTCTCGGCTGACCGGAGCCTTTCTTCCATGGCTGACGTTTTCTCTCGCTCCTTCGCCAATGCATTCTCCAGCTCTGCGATTTTCTCCATGAGCCCACTCTGGACCGCCATCATATTTTTCATTTTCTCCTCGAACTCGCACTGTCTACACTTGGCGTCATCTTCTGCTTTCTCCTCCGCACTAACTTCCACCTTCCAACCTACCCCGCACTCTGAACACTTTACGGTCTTTTTGACCATGGTTAGCTCAGTTTACCGATGCCCACGTGTTAGAAAACTGTACTGAAATACACTGGTCTAAGCCAAAAAGAACCACAATAATAAATAAATACGCTACACTTCACAGCACCTGCGCATGCACGTGGTCGGTCTACGCGCAGACCTCAGCCACGTGGTGGCTGGAGAAAAAAAGACACAGTACAAAATACTAAAAAAAACGTACACCGTAATAGACCTAATCAAGCTTTACGCTAGCGCCTTACGTTCTCATAACGCTACAGACAGAGGCAAGCTGGAAACATGCAAAAACACTTATCTGTAGCTGTCATTCCGGAGCTCTCCAAAAACACGTCCGACCTCTACCACACGCGCCGCCAGTCATCAGGGGACGGTACCGCCATCTAGTGAACACTGCAAGAACTAAACTAGAGGTGGCTACATACAGGGGACGCACAGCCCACGCCCTAAGGAGCTTCGCCCCTAAAAAATGCGAAAGAAAAGATGCTACTATGGAACCCAACAACTCCGTCGTAAGGGGAAAAAATGGGCTGGCGTCGTAGAAGAACTCAATAAAGAAAGAAGTAAGTACACAAGACAATAAAAAAAAACCAAAGTGGCAAAAAAAAGAGTCGTTGCATGGTAAGTTAGTCCACGTTCGATGAATGACGCGAGAAATATGGCTTGAGTCTTGACACGTGCATCACATCACTTTGTGGAAACCGACGGGAAATTCTTGAGGTGCCCTCAGGGAGAACTTCATACCTAACGTCACTGAGTCGGCGCAGAACTTTGTAAGGGCCGAAGTAGCGCCGAAGCAACTTCTCAGAGTGACCACGCTGTCGAATGGGAGTCCACACCCAAACTTCATCGCCTGGTTGGAAGGTAACCTCTCGGTGTGTAAGGTTGTAGCGGTGTGCGTCGGCAGTTTGGCGAGCCTGAATACGGCATCGGGCTAGTTGACGGGCCTCCTCGGCGCGTTGAGCGAACCATGCAGCGTCCGTGTTGAACATGCTCAAGTTGTTGAGAAGGAGCATTGCGTCGAGCATTGTAGTGACCTCTCGACCATGAACTAAGCGAAATGGGGTGAAACCTGTACTCTCTTGGACCGCTGTATTGTAAGCAAAAGTTACGTAAGGGAGTATATCATCCCAGTTCTTGTGATCTACGGCCACATACATTGACAGCATATCTGCAATTGACTTGTTCAACTGTTCAGTGAGTCCATTTGTTTGGGGGTGATAACCCGTAGTTTTCCGATGTTCTGTACCACTTAGCCTCAGAACTTCTTGAAGCATCTCTGCGGTGAAAGCTGTACCACGATCAGTAATTATCACAGCTGGCGCTCCGTGACAAAGTACGATGCTGGTGACAAAAAACTGTGCAATTTCGGCTGCGGCAGCTTTGGGCAAGACCTTTGTTTCGCTGTAACGCGTTAAATAATCGGTGGCAACCACATTCCACCGGTTTCCAGACGAAGAGGTGGGAAATAAGCCGAGCAAGTCAATGCCAATTTGATGGAATGGTGTCTTCGGCGTGGCGATGGGCTGTAGTCGTCCTGCTGGTCGGACAGGTGGAATCTTACGGCGTTGGCAGTCGCGGCATGTGCGGACGTACTGCTTGACTGTCTTCGCGAGGCGGGGCCAGTAGTATGAGCGGCGAATTCTTTCTAATGTGCGCGTGTAGCCAAGATGTCCGGATGATGGTTCGTCGTGACGAGCATGTAAAATATCGTCCCGAAGCGAGGTCGGCGCAACCAGTAGGTAAGTAGCCTGGGTATGGTCGAAATTTTTCTTATAGAAGACTCCATCCCTGATGCATAACGAGGCCAGCGAACGTGCGAAGTTTCGAGGAAGGCTGCGTTTTCGGCCTTCGAGGTAGTCAATCAGCGGGCTTAGCTCCATGTCGTCACGTTGTTGTTGAGCCAAGTCGGTTGCTGACACAGAGGAAAGGAATATATCGTCCTCTTCAACGTCCGCGTTCGTACTTCCAATTGGTGCACGTGAGAGACAGTCCGCATCAGTTTGTTTGCGTCCTAACTTATTAATGACTGTAACGTCAAATTCTTGCAGCCGAAGGCTCCAGCGTGCTAGACGACCGGAAGGGTCTTTGAGGTTGGCGAGCCAGCATAAAGAATGGTGGTCGATAACTACCCAGGATGGTCGACCGTAGAAATAAGGGCGAAACATTGTTATAGCCCAAACAACGGCTAAGCATTCTTTTTCTGTTGCAGAGTAGTTTTTCTCTGCAGATGATAGTGTTCGACTTGCATAGGCAATCACGCGCTCTATGCCATTTTGCCATTGAACCAGTACAGCTCCAAGTCCGACGTTGCTGGCATCTGTGTGTATCTCTGTGGCAGCGTTGTCGTCAAAGTGACCGAGTACAGGTGGGGTTGGAGATGGTTTCGTAGCGTGTCAAAGGCGTAATGCTGATCATGGCCCCACACAAATGGTACGCCGTCTTTCGTAAGTTCATTTAGTGGTTCAGCGATTTTAGAAAAGCCTTTGACGAAGCGTCTGTAATATGCGCAGAGTCCCAGAAATCGGCGGAGGTCGCGCTTGTTCGTTGGGACAGAAAATGCGGCAACAGCTTTCGTTTTCTCAGGGTCTGGGTGTATACCGGCGTGGCTGACGACGTGACCAAGAAATTTCAGTTCCTCGAATGCAAAGTGGCATTTCTCAGGTTTGAGAGAAAGTCCAGCTGTTCGAATCACCTTAAGAACTGCCTGTAAGCGCTGGACGTGCTGCTCAAACGTGTCCGAGAAGACGACCACATTGTCAAGGTAGACAAGACACGATTGCCATTTTAGCCCAGAAAGAACCGTGTCCATCATTCTTTGAAAAGTAGCTGGTGCCGAGCACAAGCCGAATGGAAGGACCTCGAACTCATAGAGTCCGTCAGGAGTAATGAAGGCGGTCTTTCCGCGGTTGCGCTCATCAACAGATATTTGTCAATAGCCGCTGCGTAGATCCATGGAAGAAAAGTAACGAGCATTGCGAATGCGGTCCAGCGAGTCGTCAATTCGTGGTAAAGGATACACGTCTTTCTTCGTGATCTTATTCAACTTTCGGTAGTCGACGCAAAATCGGAGAGTACCATCTTTTTCTTTACTAACACAACAGGGGACGCCCAGGGACTGGTTGATGGCTGGATGACATCGTCCTTGAGCATCTGCTGGACCTGTTGGCGTATAACGTCTTGTTCTTTTTGCGAGACTCTGTAGGCATGCTGTCGAATGGGTCTCTCGGTAGGCTCGGTGATGATACGATGCTTGGCAAGCGGTGTTTGGTTAACTTTCAAAGTCGTAGCGAAGCAGTCCCGATATGAGCCGAGTAGCTTCAAAACACGTTCCCGTTGTGCAGACGGTAGATCCTGGTTTACGTCGAGAGTGCTTGCAAATGTCATGGCGGAATCGTCGCATGACGAAAGAGCACATAATGTTGAGGGACATCAGCAATATCCTCAAGGTATGCGATCGCAGAGTGTTTGGTAAGATGGCGATACTCGTCACAGAAATTCGTGACTAATAGGCAAGCCTGCTTTCTACTGGGCAGAACAATACCTCGGGCAACGCAGATTTGTTCTGCAAAAAGTAGGGACAAATTTTCTTCTGCAATTACAGCATCGGGGACGTCTTGGTCACATTCAACGTTGATAAAAAGGCTGCTGCGGGGAGGCAGAGTAACAGATTCGGAGGATACACGTAGGGCAGCCTTCGATGAGCGGGCGTTTTCCGTTTCAGGATGAAACGGGTCCTCGAACGACACCTGCAAGTCTCGTAAGTCAATAATTGCACCGTGTTCGCGAATAAAGTCCAGCCCCAAGATGAGTGGACGGGAGCACACAGGTAATACGAGGAAAGACCCTGTGAACATCGAAGCACGGACTCGAACATGGGCTGTGCACATTCCAGTTGGCGTGACGAGGTGGCCCCCTGCAGTGCGCAACGGCGGTCCTTGCCAAGGCGTAGTTACCTTCCTCAGTGGGGATGCTAGGGCGCTGCTCATAACCGAATATTCGGCGCCGGTGTCGACGAGGGCAGTGACGACGTGATTATCGACGTGTACGGTGATGTCGGCGGAAACAGTCTTGTGACTTTCGGAAACGACTGGAAAGTCGGAACGGTCTTCGTCGGGTTTTTGCGTCGAAGGAGGCTCTTTGACAGTTCGTTGGGACGCGGCTTCACCCCTCGGAGCCGCGGTTTCTAGTTTCCCCTGAGGGGACTCGGTGACCGGCCTCTGAAAGGAGCATAGGATGACGAGGGAATGCTAGGTGACGTGGGGTGGCGAGGTGATGGAGATCGTGATTGGGGGCGTCGACCAAGGCGAAGAGCTTGCTGGCTCCGACCTATACTGGAGAGTACGCTCCATTGTGGTTGCCTCATTTATGAACTCTGCCGCAGTCGTTGGTGGATTGCGCACGAGTCCGGCGAAGAGCTGCTCTTTTACCCCACGCATTAAATGCCGCACCTTCTTTTCCTCGGACATTGCAGGGTCAGCACGCTTGAAGAGTCCAAGCATGTCCTCGACAAACATTGAAACTCTCTCGTTGGGTCGTTGGTTCCGAGACGAGATAGCCTGCTCCGCTCTCTCTTTCCTTTCAGTGCTGTGGTACGCATCACGAAACTGTCGGCTGAACTCATGCCACGTCACAAAGGAACCCTCGTGATTCTCGTACCACGTTTTGGCAGAGTCTTCTAACGCAAAGTAAACTCTCCGCAGCTTGCGAGCTTCATCTCATTCGTTGATGTTGGCAACTCGATTGAAGTGGTCAAGCCAGTCGTCAACATCTTCATAAATGTATCCATTAAATGAGTGTGGTGTTTGCGGCGCATGAAAAACATGCGGGAGAAAAGAATAGGCGTCGTTGGTTTGACTCGCCTGGTTGTTAGTTGAAGTTGCCATCTCATCTTGAGAGAGGGGACCGTGCTCGGGAGATAGTCCTCGCAGGTGGCGACTGCTTCGTGCCGTGGGAGCTGCAGCTGTCTCCAAGTAGCTCGGTGTGTCGACTGAAAATCTGCAACCGAGGCGCATTTACCCAGCACCTCCACCAGTGCCACGAACGTAATAACAGAGAGCGACGAAACGACGTCTTGCATGCCCTCAGACTAGGTGATGATGATGATGATGATGAATCCACAGACATGGCTCGCACCCACTCAGGGGGATTGGCCAAGAATCGATGACCTAATTAAGTTTTTTTTAATATCGAAACCGCCCACCAGAAAAAAGAATGAAAAAAGAAAAGACACCCTAGTCAGAATGAAAGGAGTGCAATAGTTGCTTGTCACTCGTGCAGATAAGACGACTATTCATTATCTTGAATAAGAATAAGCATGGTTAAATAATGCTCTTGTGTTCGTTGGAATTATTTTTTTTTGCATGATTAATAATCACGCAATTAAAAGCTTAATTCTTTTACTTTCGTTCAGGTACTTGCAAACTGCGTAGAAAACATTCTCGTGGTTGAAGCCCAGATCGTAAGCACCAAAGGAAAGTATGTTTTCTATAGTGAAATTCAACCCCAGGCTAGTGAATGGGGGGCTAAGAATGTTTTCCTGAGCAATTTGTATCGGCGACATGATAAAAACTAGTGCTCTATTGTTTCCAATTCTGAACAAAAGTTGCATAGTGGTGATATCGCCAGACCAGCCCTATGTGAAAAGAAATTTAACGGGGGGACACGACATCGAAATCTGGTTATTATGGTTTCCAACTGTTTTGTAGGACACCAATAACTTTTCCATGGAAATCTTAAGTGAGTAAATTCTTGTGTTGACAATATTGCTTCCATAGCGTCTGCACTGAGCGCAAGCTTTCTGTATCTTGTCGCCGTTATAGTGGCCACTTCGGGAAGGACTGATAGTACTGGCCCTTCCAATGCTACTCGTGCTAGAGAGTCGGCGATTTCATTTACTTCTAAGCCGCAATGACCGGGTACCCATACTAATTTCAGTAGCTGCAGCTGAGGAGGAACTAGCATAAGGAGCTTCTTTAAGGACATTGATTTCGTTGACGCCGTAATCGACGTACATACTGACAGGGAATCCGTTATTATGATCGAATTAGCGGCATTCAAAGGTAGCTTTCGCAGCGCTAGAACTATTGCCAACAGCTCAGCTTCAAAAACTGTGGTGAAATCTGGTAATCTTAATGAAAAATACCAGTCAAGCGAATGTAAGTATATACCTACACCTGTCTTTTCATCCAATACTAAAGCATCTGTGGCTATAATGTTATTCGTTTCCGCGTGTGCAAGATAATCCTTCAGTCGGCTATTTAAGACCCTATAGGACTGTAATTTGGGCTTAGAGGGAAAAATCTCATTGAATTCAATCTTAAGAATTTCATTTGAATCCTGCGCAGCAATCACATCTCGAATTTTTACATTTAACCTATCTAGTTGTTTCTGGGCAAAAGCAATTTGAGGTGTTCGAAAGCGTGGCCACTGGGCAAGAAAAAAGCTGTCTGGGTCATTTATAAAATCATACTCAGATCGTTTTGGCGCATACCTATAAAATTTCAGAAACGTCTGAACCGTTAGGATACGAAAACGGCAAGGCAATGTAGGTAATCGTGCTTCCCGATACAAAACATTGTTTCTTACAAACCTCGGAAGTCCTAGATACAATCTCAAGGCTTCTCGTTCCAGCATAACCAGAGGCTTTATTTTATAGGCAGGGCCACCTGAGAACAATACGCACCCGAATTCTAGGATTGGTCGCATATACATTTTATAGATCATCACCATTGTGCTTCTGCGTAGACCATATCGGCGGCTGCTCAGTCTACGAAGAACTCCTAAGCCGCGTTGTGGTTAAGATGCCATGCTTTCTATGTGAGGAGTCCAGTTTAGGTTGGCATTATAAGTTACTCCCAAATATTTAAGAGATTCCACCTGTGGAATGGGCTCTTGTTTATAACATATTGAAATTGAGATGGGATCGGATAACGGGAATATCAATACTGCACTCTTATTTACATTTAAGATCATGCAGACTGCATCTAGCCATCTCTCCAGCATATTGACATATCTCTGTAGCGTTTGATATAAAGAATATATGTCACTATGTGCCGTGAAAAATGCAATATCATCAGCATATACAAACACCTTCATGTCCTGGCAATGCGGTATAGTGCTCATTAAGATGTTAAATAGAACTGGCGATAATACAGCGCCTTGGGGGACACCACGTGTTTGTTTGCACTTTGACGATGCGCAACCATCCCTAAAGCAATAGAACTCTCTTCCTCTCAAAAATTCCCTCACCCACGCCAATATATATTTCGGGAGATTGTGGCTCTCTAATATGTCTAATAATACTGAATGTTCTACACTATCGTATGTCTTAGCTATATGCAATGTCACTAGTGCCGCATATTGTCTTTTTTTTGTAAGCAAGCTGAATGCGGCTTTCTAAATCTGCGTGTGCCCACCAGATTGAACAATCTGTTCTGAAGCCAATTTGATTTGGATTTAATATCGAATTTTCCTCCATCCATATTATAATTCTTTTATTGAGCACTCTTTCGATGAGCTTCACCATATTAGATGTAAGAGAAATGGGTCGAATGTTTTCTATGACATACCCGAATTCTTGTCTTTTTTGTATCGGCCCTATTTTAGCTAATTTCCACTCGTACGTACCCCAGGCATATTTTAACGAATAATTTACAGTGTTTAGTAGGTCACATGGTGATAATTTGAATAATATCTTTATCATAGCAGTTGTGATTCCGTCCGGACCAGGAGCTGACGAGGGCAAACCTTGTATCACTTATGCTCACTCTTCCTCTGTAACTTCAGTAACTTCAATCGTTGACGCTGGTTTTTGTGGATCGTAAGGCTTAGTTGATGTAAATCTACACTCCAGGCTTTTAGCCATGGTTTCTAAGGATTTCTTTGTTTCTTCCAAAGACATAATCTCAAACCCTATATTATTTTGAGATGGCATCATTTTACGTAATCTCATGAACCTGAACAGCGCCTTTTTGTTACAAGCTTTTGAAAGGTGATCATAATGTTTTCTATCATATTGTTCCTTAGTTAAAGAGACCGTGCGTTTGAAAACTTGCAGCTTGATACTTGTAATCAGACCAGTTTTGAGGGCACTGGTTATACATAGGTTTTTTCCAAGCTGCCTTTCTTCGTCGGAAATCCCGGGTACAGTCCGAGTTCCACCACGGACTATGGGTTGTGCTGTTTGCGGATTCCACAACGAATTCTGCATTTTTATACATAATGTATGCATTTTTATGTATACCTAATGTATGCATAATGTATGCATAATGTATGCATAATGTATGCATAATGTATGCATATTGTATGCATGTATGCATTTTCATGCATACATAAGTTTTTCCCAGGCTGCCTTTCTTCGTCGGAAATCCCGGTACAGTCTGAGTTGCACCACGGACTGTGGGTTGTGCTGTTTGCGGATTCCACAACGAATTCTGCACAACGAATTCTGCAAAAGCCCTCTTCTTTCTTCAATTCCATGGGATTCCCCCTACGGTTGATGGCTCATGCCCATTACCAGTGACAATATTCATGAGCTATTCGTCAGAACGTGAAACAACTTCCCAAAGACATTAGGTATATTGTAGCCGGGAAACCCATTCAATATTGTTGTTCTACAAAAAAACCTATTTACTCCAAGACCTACATTGTTCTTCTCATTTTGATTGAAGTCTGCAAGACTTTTCGATTGTTTTACTAGCTAAGTTTTTTCATAAAAACTTTGCAAATGGCTTTATGAAGAGACTCAGAAAGTTTCATTTAGTTACGTTGAACAGTTTCGCCACACTTTCAGTGCAACGGAGGCTTGTACAGCAAAAGCACTGGTCTTTGGTCACACTGTTTTGAGTGCTATGCAAAACCACTTCAGTCTAGGCGACAAAAGCAGCTCTCATTAGAAAATGGAGAATTTCAGCTTTTCAATGCAATACAATTAACTTCAATAGGCTAAGCGTAGAACGTCAGCAAAAGAAGAGGAAGAAAACAAAAGGAAGAAGGGAGGGGGTTAACCAAAAAGGCATCAGGTTAGCTACGCTACACTTTGGGATTAGGGAAGGCGATAAAAAGATGAGAAAGAGATAAGAGAGGGAAACGAAAAAAAAGGGGGAGCGAGATTGAGAGTAATTTCATTGCAGCGTGTAGAACTCTACCGCATGCCAGAGGCGTTCACACAAGCCTGTCTTTTTCAGGAAACACAGCAGGGCTTTCACTGCCTTGTGTGCTGCTGAGGCATGTGGACGTTGTGGTAACAGCACCTGTACAGAAAGAGGCCGATCATCCAGTCTCCGCATTGCGTTGGCAAGTACTTGTCTATCTGAGGCAAATCGAGGACAGTGGCGCAGCAGGTGTTCGATATTTTCGTCGGTGCCGCAAAGATCGCACGCCGCACTGTCAGTAATTTCGATTAACTTGGCATAAGCTTTCGTGAAAGCAACTCCCAGCCAAAGGTGATAGACAAGTGAAGCTTCACGTCGATGTAGGCCGGGTGAGGGCCAGAGTTGTAGTGAAGGGTCAAGCTCGTGTAGTCTTGAACGTCGTATGCTTGGTGTGTTCTACTCAGTTAGTGTGAGACTGCGGGTCAGTTGACGAATCTGCCTCGCCGCACCCGCTCTCGAAAGCGGAATTGGAACGCTCTTTGCTTCTTCATGTGACGTGCGAGCAGCATCATCTGAAGAATCATGTCCGCCTATACCACAATGCCCAAGTAACCATTGAAAGACGATGTCGTGGCCTTTTTGTATTTAAAGGTGATGAAGTTTCACGGTTTGGTAGGTCAACTGGTTGTAGTATCCGCGTCGAAGAACTTATAGCAGGCACTGTAACGCTGGTTTTGAGTAAGAAAACACGACCAATTCACCTGGTCAGCAAACAGTGAATACAATGCAGAGCGGATGCGGCCGGAGTGGGACCGCCACCCTAATAAATCATGTTGTTTGGCTATTTGGTACATGCTTACGTTACTCTAAAAAGATGCATACCATCGGGAAGAAAATTGAGGACAGAAGAGATAGGGCGTCACTCCCAAGTAACTTTATTCTCGTAAAATCAAACTATATAAGCGTAGCAACCATGCGCACGCACATTGCCTCACATGCTAGTCAAAAACACGACATAAGATTGACAACAGAAGAATTATGTGAAAAAAGCAACTAAACAAAAAAAATATTATGAAGAATGAAACTCCCCACAATGCAGAGCAAGAGATGTAATACTAACATGCGCATCTATTTTCTTTTCAATGTAGTATGCTTCCATATTTTGAGTGCTAAGGCGTTATTACTCTTTCAAGAAAGGATACACTGAAAAACCTACCTTCACATTTGCAGGAACCACAATGTGCAGGCAAATGTGCCGTTGCATAAAGAACAGAATTAGGGAGCAAGAACTTCCTGTGAAAAATAAATTTTTGACATATTTCTGAGCACATTGTGGTTTCTGCAAATGTGAGGCTAGGTTTTTCAGTGTATCCGTCCTTGGAAAGAGTAATGATACCTTGCCTCATGTAATTATGGGAGCATTCTACATTCAAGAGAAGGCAGGTGCGCATGTTAGTGTTACATCTGTTGCTCTGCGTGGTGGGGAATTTTTGTTTCTTAGAATCTCTTTTTGTTTAGTGGGTTTTTCGTTATCAGTCTTTTGTTGTCAATCCTATTGCATGTTTTTGACTAGCATTCGAGGCAGTGTGTACGCGCATGGTTGCTACACTTATCCATTTCGCTGATTTTCTAAGAATGATGTTAGTTGCGAGTGATACCTTTTATGTTATGTCCTCAATTTTGTTCCCCGATGATATGCATCTTTGCGTATTTCAGTAAATACTTTGTTATTTTACAATATCGAAACCCTTGCAACACCAAAATTTCGCTGTTCACCTGTTCATCTAGTTAGAGCAAGGGTAAGCTGTATACAGAAAAAAATACGAGAAATAAAAGCATGAAACCATGCACCATACTAAAAATATCAGGATAAGCGAAACAAAAAAGATGCAGCCTAACTGCTGGCATCTCTAAATCTCACCAAAAGAGATTGCTCTTTCTCTCCAATGTGCAACGATAGCATGCTTACACATGCGTCAGTTGAACTTGCAATCTCCTCCACCTCTACTATCTCCCTGATCCTTTGACCTGGACTAAGTGCAAGAAACACTGTCTTCCAAAATGAGCCTAACCCATCAACCCACGCGAGAATTCCGAGAAACCTTTAAACTGCTGCTTATAGACTGCAATGGTGCTCAGAGAGTGTATCATTATGTAAGGTTTTTGTCGGAGCCATTGACTTTCTGCATGTCACAGAACGAAAGGAGAATTTAAGGGCTCAATTATTTTTATAGACATAGCCTGAGCTCTCACACAAAATATTCGCATAGCGTTTTTTTGTTGCAGTAAGTAGTTAATGACACATTCATCGTGCATGGAACAGTTAGTTACCTAGAAAAAGGTTTTACAGTGCTCAGTCACGATTTCGGTTTGAGAGGGCGCTAAACAATTGAGGTGGGACGTAACGTGCTTTTCTTGCGAAAATAGCTGGCTACAAGAATACAAAACTGCATGGACGGGGTCACCGCACAGACAACTTTCTTCAATGAAAGCTTTTTGGGTGCAGCGATAATTGCCTCTGAGATGTAAATATGCATGACCCATAAAAATGCGCAGCCAAAGCAAAGACATCAGCCTTCGTGCTCCCATGCAAGTCTGCCCCCGCTTAACTTGAAGAAGTCTGCTAGAAGAGCACTTGCAAGGGTCGTGGAAGCCAACACGAACGTATGACGTAGAAGGCAGTGGGCTAATTAGACAAAAACCAAAGGGTTGTTCTGCAAGTAATGGTATGACAAGCACTGTAAAGTTGATTTTAAGTGTGTACTAGCATATATCACTTGTGGATAGTTTGTGACAACAACCATGTCCCGCATATCTGACCCACAAGTTAACTCGCCTGCAAAGGGTGCTGCGAGCAAATACAATTAGAGGGACAAAAGATACAAAGATGCAGCACCATCTTCCAACTGAAATTCATAACAATGCCGTGCAGATGTATATAAAGTCCTTCAATGAGAATGGACAATCAGCTCATGAAAAATATAGGAAACTTTATTTCGTAGCTTTTTGATTATGGTACAGCATTTACGAAAAAATATTCCGAATTTAAGGTGACTAAGCATATAAATTTTCACCGACAAAGACTGCACCTGCAGCTTTCGACTAGTAAATTCGGCGCTCTTATCAATTAGCTAAAGCGTGGCTGTCCTCTTGTAGACATTACCGAGTGTTTCCGAGCACGTAAACTTGGGAGTGTTAGTGGGCACGGTTCGTAGCCCGTGATCTTTTCACGTTTTAGTAGCTGACAATAAGCCCTCACACACTACCTAAAGGCATTAGATCTACAGGCACAAGCTCTCGCATTTAATGAACAAAAGGAAATTTTAGGGGTTCATTTTTTTCGTTAAAGGGATTATGTTCACCATGCGTTTAAAACATGTTACACACTTCTGCCTGTAATCAGAGCTGCAGCCTTTTTAGTTCATTCAAGATGTGCATCTGCACAGGCAAGAAAGTACACTGCCTGTACTTCAACAATTTCTCCCTACCTCCTTAGGTCTACGAGAAACAGTGTACATGCAATGTACACAGTTGCTTTATTTCTTTCTTGAGCCTTCGATGCGGCCAGCCATTCCTCTTCACGCCTAGGATCCATCACATGCGTAAGCAAACTCGCGGCAACCAACAACAACACATTTTGAGTGAAACGCGCAATCTCAAAATGCGATGGTTACTCGAAGAATGCATCATCCATTTTGTTTGAGATGAGTCGATTGGCACAGAGCATTCTGCAAAGACAAGTGCATGTTCTGCCTTTAGCCACTTTTTATTACCGCGACACAAAAGCAGCAATAGCTTCTAAACACAAGATTCATACCTCAAATATGAGTGTCATTCTCTGAGAAACCACCTTAAGTTCAAGAATTTATACATGCCTCATTCGAGAAGCAGCTACGCTAATTCAAGAAGTTGGAGCACATCCTAAGAAAGTTTCAAAGTGGGCACGGCATTCTACTCACAGCCTATTGATTCTGCCTAGTTAAACACGAAAAATTCTTCCACAAAACAGGAGGATCTTACAGCATCAGAAGTCATCATCCTTTTATTGATATTTTTTTCTTTCAGTACAAGCCAAGTACAAGTCACTAAATATCAATGCAATTATTAACCAAATATAAACAGCCTTCCAGTGCAAAGAATCTACTGCTCTTCGTCAAGGATGCTATCGAATTTCTTTGAGCAGTATTCTTTCCTGAAAAATGTTGAATGTCACATGAGGGTGTTTGGAAGTGTTTCTCATGCTGTTACTTGAATCTACCTTTCCTGGCTAGTTTATAAAGGTGTATTTGTAAAGGCAGGGTATTAGTATTGAATCAAGCCCTGTATCAATTCTTAGAGACCTGCACTTTACCAGTATTTAAAATAACAATAATAACAGATTACTAGGATTCAGTGCTGTACAATTTACTGCTATTTGGATATGTTTTTACTGTTTAATTTGGTAGATTGTATGGACTGCAAGAAGGTTGTTCAGCCCAGTATGAAGCTTTCACAGCACAAGCTCCAGAATTATACGGCAACACATTAGATTTTTGAATGTTTCACAATCGAATCCCTGCGCTTAACAAAGCTTTTTACAAAATGCTGCACAAGTTGGTGGTATAAGTCTCGTCCATGGAAGCCACTACTGCCTTTCTCATTGGGGCACACAAAAATGGCCAATAGGGCGGCCATGCACATGACCTTGCAGAATTCTCTGTGTGGATCACTTTAACACAAGGTGTTAGAAGCAATTTCCAAGTAAGTGTCTAGACTTCATATTGCAGGTTCATTTCAAAACCTGTTGCCTCTAGCCGAGGATTTGCTTAGACATGGGAAGTATCCTAGGCGTAGAAACGAGCTATAGGCTATCTGAAGGGCTGCTGCACTTAGCATGCACAGAGTTTCTCACAAACTCTACTAGAAAATAGGGAGAAAGTGCTGGAGTTGAAGCAGTGTTTATGGCCCTCGAACCTTTCTGAGCTACTCAGATTGATCTATTACACGAAAGAAAGGAAATACTGCCGCACCCATCACAGGCAGAAGTATGTAACCTGTGTTAAAGGCATGATGTACACAATCACTGACATGCAGCAAGAGATACATGGGTCAGATGGGACGCTGTCTTAAGGATAGACTCCATGAAACCATTAGAGCATACAAGAAGAAACTTGTACAAATATAGTAACCCTGACTTGAGCCAAACGCAGAAGGCCATGATAACAGACGTGACGGAAGAGGTAACGGCAAAACTGGTGGCCCGGAGAAACATGAAGAAGCCGTTGTTTAAACAAACAAGAGGCTGCCACTCATTCAAAGGGCCAATTTTTTGTAGACATAATCACACAGCAACGTAACAACTATTCTGGGAATAGAATAGTATATAATATTTCTACTTTCTTTAGTGCATGCACTGTATGCCCTACATAAATCGAGAGATTGAAGTGAATGTAAGCAAAAATGACACATTCATTATTTTGATGCATACAGTAAATTGCACCGGTGTCACAAGAGCCCCTTTGCTCGTCGTACGGGTTGATTTGGAAGTGTTGCAACTTGGGCTAGTTGGTATGATATGACGATAGTTATAGTCCGAGAACAGAACGACGAAGCGTCTGATTTCTTGATCGCGATCAAGAATGATCGTTGCTAAGCGTTATAAATTAACCTGGATCGAGTTGGCCCGAAACGAGAGTCAAACTGCCATTCGGGAGACAAATCACGATCAAAAGTGCCAGTGTGACAGCAGCAGTGAACGTGACTTATGTGTCACAATTGTTGCGGTGAACCAAGCGATAGCAAAATATTGGCCCCGTATTTGCATGTAATCTGCAAATGTCGTCAAAAGACGATAGTCTTGCGTGTAAACAGAGTGAAAAAAACATTTATTAGATGTTCTGCGCCGGAAATTCGGTGATTGGTATTCCCGAGGCTTGCGTTAGAGTGCCTTGAGCGTGCAGCGGAGGCTCACGAGTGCATCAAGTCATGTCACACGTGAACCATGAGTGCCATCTGGCAGTTTCTTTTGGAAAACAAAGCGCGTGGCCGTGCACGCCCGTCTCAGAGATGATAAGGTGTAGAACACGAGGTGACGGGTAGGTGCCACCACCTTGTCGTCTTAGCAAAGCGTTGGAAACACTTTCCATTCCGTGCCAGCGTTGCATGGTAAGCGCAGCATGATAAGCACTAGGGTCTTTAAAATTACTTATGTACACGTTTTCTAGTAAGAGATGCATATACAGAATATATGTGTGTCGCCATGGTACCTTAGACATGCACAAACATTGATTTTAGTTAGACAATTGCACAAGCATGAACGCTCAACCTTGAGCAACATTGGTAGTCACTGCGGATGAGGTCAGACGTTTCAAGTACCCGATGCCGTTAAGAGTGGACAAACGAACAAATGTACAGACAGACAGACAGACAGACAGACAGACAGACAAAAATGTTTGCGTCGAAGGTCCCCAAGAAAGACTGTCGTCTTTAAAAGGGCTACACAAGAGAAGACTTCAAACACCGCTACTCACCCGATCATGCAGCGTGAGGAGCGGTCCGGTGGAAGCTGTTGCCGCCGCCAAACGCCTTGCTTAGTTGTACACGGACAGTAGGGGGCTCCGCAGAACACAAAGCTGAAAAATGCAGCTACGCAGACTATATATAAACTAAAATTTCACATTTTAACTACTGATGAAGGGACCGCGGTGGAATCCTCCATTATTTTGAGTGCGAAACGCTATAACTTGACTATAGTAGGAGGAGGAATAAATGAGGAAAGAGAGGGAGGTTAGCCAGTTCTCAGACCGGCTGGCTACCCTGTACTGTGGAAAGGGGTAAGGGGGATCACGTGACTATAACAGTACATGATGCAAGGCGGGACCCGATGTATAGCCTCCAAGACAGATAAAGCCAGTGACCATCTTAAAGGCTATTGCTTGTTTTATAAGCAGGTAATTTTAGATATTTTTCGTGCAAATCGTAACATTATGTTTAATCATGACTGCATTTTTGTTTTGGTCACATCTCAATAGCGCAAAGTAAAAGCCATTGTAAAAACGCATCACGAGGGTGCAAAAACAAAAAACAAGTTACGAGTGCGTAACTGAAACTTCAGTTGCGCTGTACAAGTCATAGTGTTGTCCTACGGATATTTTAGTGCGTACAGTAATTCGGCCCTTTGCACACCACTTATGTCTCACTTTTTTGTGCTGCCTTACTTGTCCTTTATTTACTGTTACAAAACCACCTTAAAAATGAAGTTGAAATCGAAAACTGTGCGATTTCGACTCACTATTATCGTCATCAGCATCGTTACACAGTAGCATGGAGCATCTTATTTTTGTGTGTTTTGCGCTCTGTATTCTAGGTCAAAGGCGTCAAGTTAGGGTGGCTTAGTCAAGCATGAGGAGTCGTTCAGTGTGACCGATAATGACAACCTCTAATGAAAAAAGCAGAGTACCCCCACGCAACAGCTAAGCATCAATAATGAGCTCACTTGATGCGGATCTTCCTACACAAAATAACGTCCCCACCAGAGAAATCTGAGCGCGTAAGTGCATGATCTGCGATTTGTGGGTGAACTGGATGCTGTTCACACACTGATTTCAGCTTTATTTCACCGTTGCAAGTCAAGAAACTGCATCTATCGAACGGACAGTGATACTCCAACTCTCCTTACCGGGCGGACCTGTTGCCCTTATCTGCAAATGTTTAGATTTCCGTCCTCCAGCTGAGTTGGCTCCACAACCAGGAATGAACACTTCATGCACACTCTAGGCCGACACGCAACAAAGGGTATACCCGCTGCACCTTTCGCTGCTTAAAGCAGCAAGCTAAATAACGTCTCAGCTTTTCCCCCCTGCCTCAATCCTAGAAGTGCATGAATGTAACAATGAGCAGCAGAGCGCAAAGATAATCAGGCAACAGACCTCCCCCGGTATGAATCACCATTTGTGTGTACTAGTGACAATTGTTCCAAATTGTTATGTACAGAGTTCGCCAAGCTCACCAAGCAGTGGCAGCTCGCACACGACTTCCAGCTCCAATCAGCTTTTGTCTAATGTAACAGTTGACAGTTTGGTAAATGCAGCTAAACCTTCATTGTGTTGTGATCAACTAGAAAAACACTGCAGTTGACCAATTGTATTAGTCGTCCAGACAGCTGCATAAACGTGGTGCTACATATGCATGTACATCACGCTGGAACACAGAGAGAAATTTGCCCAACTGCTGACAGGTTACCATATCTACTCGTTCGACAACAAACATACTGCTTAAAAAACCTACCTTGCACTAGCAGACAGTTGAAAAAAAATGGAACTAGTAAGAAACTACCGCAGAGAGTAAGCATCGAAGCTTTGTTAGTGAATAAAGAAGACGCCATTAGGACTGCAACCATTCACGCCTCGGACCCCATAGGAAAAGGTAGGTGTTGTGGGACCAGTAACGGCCAGAACGTACAGCATTGAAGTGTAGGGTAGCTTTTTAAGGAGAAAGGAGCACACCTGTGACATATGCCTCAACCGTTTTTGTGTTTACCAACTAGAAAAACATTGCAGTTGACTAAATGTGTCAGTCGCCCATACAGCTGCATAACCCCGGTGCTGCTTCTACATCTACTACATAGAAAGCTGCGTGAAGTCATGTGAAGAAAGAATGGCATCTCATTAGCAGCTTTGCCTCAGTTATGTGTCTTCTCGCTCAGCCTACTCGAGCAAGGGAATCGCAATCGGTAGGTGCACTTGTTAAAGCCGACTTAACCCTTACAGTCAAAACGAAGCCGAAGCCAGGTCTTGGACAAATGGCAAGAGAACTGCAGTGGTCTGGTGTTATTTGTGTGCTAAATAGTGTAGTGTGTAGGCTTGCATCTCATTGTTGGCGTCTCCCAGATTTGCTGTGCCTTTCACGATACTGCAATTTGTGGTTTACGTTTTATAACGACTACACAGTGTTTTCAGAAGGCGTGCTTTCTCTATGTTGGTGCCTACTGTGTTCGTTGTGAGTGATCGTCCTTCTGTATTAGTGTGGCATTTCATCGCGGTGCAATTGGATGTTTCTATTTGCTTGCAGACAATGTGTTCTGCAGGTCTGGTGTTTGCTGTGTGTGCCGTGAATGATAGATTTGGCAGTGACAGAATAACACAATTTTTCACGATTGCTTAATATTTGGCCAATATTTACTTACACGCAGTTATTAAGAAGACATGAAAAGCTTTCATGACGATGCGAGTTCCCACCAAAGCTGTAAGAGCAGAACACGTGAAATAGCTGCTCTATTGCATTTTCATCAGTCACAGACACTACCAGATACTTGAGTACTGCAAACAGTTGTCAAGGCAGGTTCGAATCAGTATGGGCACCCTTTTCTTCTTCGAAAGCTCAGCATGTCTATACAGTTATTGCGACTTCCACCATCCGCCTCAAATTTCTGCGATCAACCCGCCTCATCGAACGTTTGTGACATTCTAGTGCGTGTGTGTTTTCGCTTCCTCCAACTCTCTTTTTCTCTCTCATTCCGCTTTCCTTACATTTCTGTCTTTCTTCCCAAGTGCAGGGTAGCAAACCAGATACTTGCTTAACGTTGAACCTGCCTGCCTTTCTTCATATCATCTCTCTCTCTCTTTCGACAGTCATTATATTTTATTGCTATATCCATTTACTCAATTTTTCTGTTTGCATCTTGTTCTCAAATCATTGCATTGCTTTTTATGTTCCCAAAAGTAAGTACTCTATAAAACAGCTGTTTTCATGGCCCCCTGATTCCCATTGGTTCCATTTCCATGATTCTTGCCAATCGTAGGGTTTGTTGTGGCTGTTCCCTTGCATCATGCAAGCATATAGGTCCCGTTTTAGTAGAACTGTTTCTTGTGTGTTTAATTTGAAAGCACTCTTTAAACATGATTGTGGTGATGCATCATAATGGATGGAGAGTTTGATCTGACTACTGCTTCCTCACTTCATAATGTAATGGTTCTCATGCAATTTTCACAACCATACAGTAATAATAAAATAGACAGGTAATTTATTCTTCACGCCTGCACGCATACATGATAAGATGAAGGCTGCGTAAAGCAGGCTTTTTGTAGCCTGGAAATTGGGGGTCCTAAAAGGCTTGCTCTTCCAGATATCTTTCTCGCATATGAATTCACTTTGTTTAGAGTATCTAGCTACAGACACAAGAATGCGGGTCTATGGTCTCCACCATGTGATTTTGTTCTTGTGTTTCTTTTTTTGATATTGCAGTCACTCTGTGGGAAAAACGTATGGTGTGGAGCAATAGAGGCCCAGTCAGGTGACTCATGGTGGTGTCTTATGTCTCCAGCACTACGGCAATCATGTATTGTCAAACGAATAAATAAATGTAAACATAAAGCGCGGCTGTATAAAGAAATAAGATTCATAGAGTATTACTGTGTGAAGAACCTAGGCTGAACTGTTGTCTGTATATTTCATGCTTCTTCTATTTCTTACTCAACCACAATAACTAGCCACTGTCAGTCATTAATCAAGTGAGTACACGAAATTGAAAAAGTTACCATGTGTGTTATTTGATGTTTCAGCGATCATGTTCTCTATGTTGTCTCTACGTTCGCTTTTAAACAGGGGATTGATGTCTATATACAACGTTCATACAATGTTAATATTTGATTGTTGTTGCCACAGTATTACCACCACGTTCGGGCAACATGATAATTTGAATGTTGTTGCCTCCTTAAAAACAACACGTTAGGACAACGTCATTGTTTGAATGTTGCATCACCATAAAAGCACTGTGTCATGGCAATGTAATGCTATAAACGTCGGTGCAATGTTATATTTTACCGTTTAACGTTGCCGCACGTTCGTTATATTCAAACCACGTTGACTCCTTGTTCTGCGTTACCTGGGACATCAAGGATAAAGAGTCTGCATAGCATGCTTGTGCACTGTTAGAATTAAGAGTTGCTTGAACTCCTGGACGATAAGCAAGCTTGTTGAGGACATCTCAATTTCTCATTGGAAGAGAATTTATAGTTTTATTTCTCTATTTATGTCGCTGCTGACGCTTCGCGTAAAGAGTGAAGATGCATGTGAGTACAATCACGTGACCCCATTAAGGACCACAGTTAGTCCTTATATCAGTGTTAGAATACATTACACTTCTTTGTTAGACTTTTTCAAACTTTTCATGCAGCAGTAAATTGCAGTGAGAAATGTAGTAGAGCCATTTTCCCTCGATGTGTAATCTTATGCTCACGAGCAGCCGCAAATAGCCTCTACAATGAAAGTGCGACATGAAAGTGCAACAGCCTGGAGTTCTCCGTTCATAGAAGGCCAACGCACACTGGCCGCTACCTTCAAATTGATTCTTCCCACGCCACCTGCCACAAGACCTCGGTTGTAACCACGCTACTCGACAGAGCTAAGAACTTATGCTCTGATGAAACACAGCGAAAGAAAGAAGAGGCCTGTGTAATCGTGGACCTCAAAAAAATGGATACCCAGAAAACTTCATTCGAGTTTTCACCGGCTGCGCAGAGCAACAGAGGACACGAAAACCGCAATCAACCTTAATTGGCAGCCCCCCAAAACGCATACCGGTTCCATACGTTCAGGGAACCAGCAAGATGTTGGCGCGGATCTTCAAGAAAGGAGGGGTTTGCATCGCGTACGTGGCTTCGTGTTCGCTGGGCCGCCTCCTCCCCCGCCCGAAAGACCGGCCAACAATGACAGGACCCCCGGTGTCATTTACAAAATTCCGTGTGCCTAGTACCCCTTGTCGTATATCGGCGAGACGAAAAACCTACCGGAACGACTGAAGCGACGTGCCAACGATGTGCGGAAGTACTACAAAGAGTGCAGCGCAGTCTCCGTACATGCTGAGACGTTGAATCACCAGATCCATTTTGAAGTGTCGGCCATCCTTGAAAGCGAGCCGAACTGGAGGAGAACGTTGTTACTCGAGTCGTGGCATATACAGAGGACAGCCCATAACATCAATCGCTCTTTCAGAACCTTTACCCCAGTGTATACACACATACTGAGCTCCTCGGCGAAACGAGAAAGAGAGTGAGGGGTCATTATCCACCCCGCGAGTGCTTTGAAGACGCCGCTGGTACGTAGCCTCCGCAGTCACCTCTGAGGAAGGAAGAAAGTCGGTTTTGATACGTCGGGTTTCTTTAAAACTGTTTGTTGGAGTCTAAATCGCCTCCCAGTTTCATACCCAACCAGACAGACTTCTGTCGAATGTTTACATTCAAGTGCACCATTACTGCAGCTAATCTAAAGGACCGCCGGCAGCATGAAAATAAGTTGAGTGATTAGCGCTTCCTATAGGCAAGTTGAAGTACCACCGGAGCTTGGTTTACGAGGAAAATTTTTTGGTGATGACGAGGGTATGAAAAGTTATCTTACCTGCCATTTCTATTTAAAAATGTTTGCTAGAATGATTTTGAGAATATTATCACTTCCCAGTGTTGCTAGTGAAAAGACACTTTTTCAGTAGCTGTTCATTCCAAAAATTGTCCTAACAAAATATCCCCTTGCTTCCAATATGCAAACTACTAACTTAGGGGGATCTTTTCACGACGCCATAAAAAACTGGTTTGATAAATACTCGTCTTCTGTCCTTTCAAAGGTTTCCTTAACCACTTTTCCACATTATACCCGTGTGACCTCGTTTGAGTGTATTTACCCACGAATCTATTGCTCTTAAAATGTTTATCGACGAGTTTAGAATGAACTTTACTTACACACCTCTCATTTTCTGTGATTCTAGTTACATGCTATTTGCTCAAGCTATGTATAACCAGCCCTACCACAAGCTCTATACAATAAAACTTGCAACATTCGTTTTTTTTGCGTTTCCTTCAAGGACGTCCACTTTCGGCACCATTTTGGTGAGCACATCCCGCGTTTTTTTTCTATGATTTCGCCAATGGAAGAAACTTTTGCCCATGACTGTTCACAAAGCTCAGTAGCTCCTTCTCGAGGTGGATGCCGGTTACAGCTTCAAACTCTAGGTGCAGCTGAACAAGTTAATTAAAAACAATGTGTTAATAGCATCACTTTAATGCTAAAACACTTCCTAGCTCAAACTAAAACTGAATAAATTATGCTTACAATGCTGTCAACCGCCAATGCTGGCTACTCTTCCAGCACACGTGTGGTTGTTGGATTCTCTTCTCTGATCAAATTTCTTCCCTTTCCCAGATATTTGTCATTCAATCCTTAAATTTTGAAATATTGGGTATTTTTTTCTTTATTTCACCTTTCACGAAGGCCACATGCCTGGCCACAGAAACATTGTCAGCCTCAGGGGGGGAGAAGTAGAGTCTCCATTCATCAATAATTATCACTGATTAGAAGTCAATCATATGGGATGCAATTCTTGACACATCAATACTTGCAGAAAAAAAAAACAAAATGGCTTGCTGCAAATTGATTTCACTGACTGCTTCTGCACAACACACGTATGTGTGGTAAAGTGTTCTTTTGCGAACTAATAACTCGCAAGGGAACCCTTCACTGCATTGGATATATGAGTCTTTAAACTAACTATGCGGCACTGCTTTGCAAAATGTGGCGAGTCTTGCAAAGGTATTTTATGACCGACATTTTTTTTCTGGCCTCTTGCACTGATGGGATATCGCCAATCGTCTGCCGAATGTTGCCCATGCTGTATTAAAAGCAACTTTTCATGAGTCCTGCAAATAGAGAGAAAGAAAATCATTTATTGAATTAGGCTTGCGAGTGAAGGTTGGAGGGTCCCTTATTCCAGGAACCCTATGGCTTGGACAGCCCGCAGGGCTCGATTTACGAGTTGACGCTGCTCGACTAGGTCCGGCTGGGAGATCGCAGCCTCCCACTCTTCACTGAGGATGTATTGTTCCACATCTCATGCTGCTTCTTGTAGCCTTTGGAGGCTTACTTGCACTGCAGTAGGAGGTGCGCCAGAGTGTCTGCCACATTGCAGTGAGGACAGATGTAGCTTTGCAACGTCGGCCTGATGTGGAAGAATAGTACGCCATGAGTGAACGCATTGCTTAGACGACGCCTGTGGTCCGTTCCTTCGTCTCTTGTGAGTTTTGGATTAAGAAGGATATGACCTGCATTTGTGCCGATGATGTTGCAGCAATACATCACACGTTAGTGGTACGGGTTCTCTTGCCTCTGATTTTGTTGTTGAGTTGGAGGTGCCTCGGATCTCGTACGGGAATGCCCGGTTGACGCATTCATGGGCTGCGGTGTGTGCCATTTCATTTCCCTCGAGACCTTCATGACCCAGAATCCACACGATGCATGCGTGGGGAGGAGGATTGTCCATGGGCTTTAGTAGCCTAATCGCTACTGTAAAGACGCAGCCTTTCAAATAGTTCAGCGCCGCTGTCTGTTTGTGAATCGGTAAAGACCACGATGTGTTCCTGACTCGTCTGGGTTGCGAGTGCTACAGCAGGCTCTTCAGCTGTTTCCGCACGTTTGGCGAGGATACTCGCTGATGCCAGAGCCACGCTCTTGTAATCTGTGATGGTAATCGCGAAGGCGTTACGTCCCGGATATTTGGCTGCGTCCACGTGTCGCGCCTGTGGGTCATTGTCATGATTTATCCAAATCATGTTAACCCTGGCGAGCCGCCTTGCTCGGTAATGTTCAGGACGCGTGTTCCGAAGAATCTGCTGAATTTCAAGGCATTCGCGGAGCTGGGACGGTATTTTGCCTTTGCGTTCTTCGTTGGGTTCTAGGGTGGTCTCGTATCCTGTGCGTCGATGGACGGCTCGCCGTGCGAGTGACAGCGTAAGTCTCTCAATCTGGTTGGTGAGGTGTGCTTCGGTGAGTTCCTCTCACGTATTTTGAACTCCCATGCGAAGCAGTTGGTCAGTGGAGGTGGCTGGCGGCAGTCCTAAGGTAAGCTTTGTATCCTTTCGTATCACAAGATTAAGTTTTTGTTTCGCCGCTGTCTTCAGGTTGATGTGGGGAGTTCCGCACGTTATGCGGCTGTAAAGCTGTAAAGGAGAGCTTGTACCATTTTTAGGGTGTCGTGCTCTTTGATGCCTTTGCGGCGTTTAGCCACCCTGCGGATAAGGTGAGTGAGCTGTGTCACAGTGTCCTGCAGCCGGGATAGAGAAGCGAAGCCACACCCATCTTTAAGTATATGTAGTCCAAGGACTCGAAGCGCGTCAAACTGTGGTATTTGAACTCCCTGTAGAAATACTTGCGGGCCAGGTGCGTCATAGCTGGATGGTCTACACAGGGTGCGTGCCGCAAGTACTAACAGTTCCGACTTTTCCTGAGCATATTGGAGGCCGCATGTCTTGAGATATTTTTCAGTGATATTAACCACCTCTTTAATTCGGTCCTCCTGTTCACCCGTGCTTGTACCTCTTATCCACATAGTGATATCATCGGCGTATAACACGTGATGTATCCCAGGGACAGCGTCCAAGAGACGTGGGAGCTTAAGGAGGGCCAAGTTGAAGAGTGGTGATATCACTGAGCCTTGCAGCGTGCCTTCGTTAGGGATGACGATTGTTATAGCGCGAAAACAGAGCGATGACACAGAGACAAGAAGGGCTTTCACTCTGTGTCATCGTTCTGTTCTCGCGCTCTAACTATCGTCATGCCATACCACCTAGCCCAAGCTGCTGCACTTCTTTGTTAGAGAGTTGAAAAAGCCCACTCCGGATAATGGCAATCCCTACAGTGGCTATGCGGTTGGTGAGAAAAGCCAGCATGTAGGTGTATGTTTTGGTACCGCAGCCGACGTCTTCCAGGCTAAGCAGAACAGCTTTGTGGTTCACATTGTCCAAGGCGCCCTTTATGTGCAGACCTAGAACAGATGACTTACTGAGCATGCTCAAGCGGAGAAGAACATCTTCTTTTATCTGCAAAAGGATGTCTTGCGTTCAGAATTTGGTGGAAGCCGAACATGGTATTCGGATAGTGACTATTGTCTTCGAGGTGTATGGTGAGCCGCTCGTTTACCATGTGCTCAAAGAGTTTTCCAGGTCAAGACGGAAGGGAAATCGGACGACGATTCGCAATCGAGCGTGGCTTGTTTGGCTTGAGCACCATGGTCACCTCCAAATGCTTCCAGGCTAATGATAGCTCGCCCTTCCTGCGGCAGTCGTTATAGTGCCGAAGGAGTGTTGTCAACGCGCGGGGTGGTAGCTATCGTAGGTGCTTATTGGTCACTCCGTCTTTTCCTGGGCTCTTGTTGCGCGTAAGCTTAGCGAAGGCCGCATGTAGTTCGGCCTGCGTGAAAGGCTGGTATAGTGCTTCGTTTGGTGCTCCTCGGTACTCCCTCGGTTTCGAAGTGTTGATGGAGGCAGCCTACTGGTTAACAGAGCCATGCAGCTTCACTGAAAGTTTTTGGAGTGATGGGCGCTATGTGCCCTCATAGTTGTGCATGAAGCGCTGATTCGTATTTCTTTGATTACTTTTGGTGTGGGTGTCGTCGATTAAGGCTCGAAGAATGCGCCAAGTCTTCTTTGTGCTCCGCGTTCCTTGAAGTTTGTCGCAGAAGGACCGCCGATTCTAGCTCGCACAGTTTCTAGCGTACTCCTGTGCATACCTGGTGAGTATGGCGATGCGGTGCTTGAGCTTGCGGTTGAGCTTTTGCCGTTCCCATTGTTTGTTAAGCGATCTTCGAGCTTCCCATAGGTGAAAGAGATTATTATCGGCTCTGCATTATTCTCGTTCAACTGTATCGTTTTGGTATGTCCGTCAGTAACACCTACAATACTGTTTAACCAAGCTTCAAAGTCTTCGGTAGTCGAGCTATCATCGAGGTCATTTTTGTAGGCGGTATAGTCGGGGAGCCGAGCTTTTTCTGTCTTGAGTGAGTGGTTAGCCTGTTCGACCTCTATTCGAATGATGTGATGGTCACTCTCTAGAATCTCCGGTAGCCTTGTCCACGTTGCGTTGTGCACGTCTCTTGTGAACGTGAGATCAGAATTTGTATCCCTCAACACGCTGTTTCCCACTCGGGTTGGATGAAACAAGTTATTCTACAGCGTCAGAGCCAGTTGCTGTGCAGCGTCGTGAACACGCGCCCTCTTCTTTGTGGTGCTGTGATAGCCCCAGGCCGCGTGTGGAGCATTGAAGTCCCCAAATAAGACAAGGCGGCTACCGTTAACCGTTTATTTATTTATTTATTTATTTATTTATTTATTCATTTATTTATTTACAGATACTACTGTCTCTTGTTTGAGACATTGCAGAAGTGGTTAAATTAAACGAGCAAAAACAGCAGGAATAAAAAACATAAAATTACTTAATTAGACACCTGTTCAACAAACAATAAATGATCAAACAAAAGGAACAACAGCAAAATTAGGAACATCAAATTACATGATTGGACACTTGTTCAACAAACAGCGCATGCGGTAGTCGTTTCAAAGTAGTGTCCAGATTATTCCAAGTGTCAACTGTAAGCGGAAAAAAAAGTGTATTTATAACAATCAATAAAACATCTGAATGGCACAATTTTCAGCTGATTTTATTGGCGAGTCACATTGGTAGGATGATTGGTGAACAAAAGGGTGTGGCTATGTGGACGGAATTGTGCATGATGTTAGGTAGCATGGTAAGCCGATATCAAATACGTCTGTGTTCTAAATGGTTTTTTGATAAAGCATGGGAGTGCTGAGAAGGGAGGAAATCATGGTCAAAACGATTAAAAATGAATCTAATTGCTTTTCGCTGGATGGCCTATAAATTATTTATATCAATTGCAAGATGTGGTGACTACACAACAGACGCATAATCAAGAAGAGGCCTGACCAGTGATTTCAAGTCTATAAGCTTGCATTCTTTTGTGGCGCCCTTTAGCGTTCTTGTTAAGTAAACTGATTTCCTAAGCGATTTTGCAGAAATAGGGTCGATAAGTTTGTGCCTCTTCAAGTTTGGAGAGAATAAAACACTAAGATTCTTAAATTCCTGAACTTTTTTCAGTGTGTGATTAGAGTCGCCATATTTAAATTGTAATGGATCCTTTTTAATTGTAAAAGGTATTGTCACGGTTGTCAAAAAATTTAGCTCAATTTTCCAAGTTGTACTCCGTTCGCAAAAGGAAGAAAACACATCATTAAACAAAACTTGGTCAGTGATGCTAAGTACATTGGAATACAATACACAGTCATTGGCGTATAGGCGAAGCTTAAATGGAGTGTGAATGACAACCTGAGTGACATCGTTAATGTATATTATGAATAAAAGGGGTCCCAAGACTGATCCTCGTGGAACACCTTAGGAAGGATTAGCTTGTGACGACTGTTCGTGGTTGTAGCGGACAAACTGACTCCTCAGGTGCGAATAATCCGTAATCCAATCAAGTAATTTGTCAGTATGTGGGCCTATAAGAAGGTTACGAAGCTTTATTAGAAGTTTTTATGACATACCTTGTCAAAAGCTTTGCAGTAATGAATAAAAATGGCATCGGCTTGTTCATGGGTATTAAGTGAAGAGGCGATGTCATGTGAAAATTTGATCAATTGTGTGACAGTGGAAAAATTGTTACGGAAACCATGCTGATGCTCTGAAAGGATATTGTTGTCAGTTAGGTATTGAATAATGTGTTTGTGAATGATGTGCTCGAGTAGCTTGCAGCACGTGGATAATAATGAAATTGGTGTGTAGTTAGAAATAATTTCCTTCTTACCTGATTTGGAAATAGGAACCACAATAGCGATCTTCCTTATTCGCGGGACCCGTCCGGAGTCAAGCGGTTTCTGGAATATAATTATCAGGTATCGTGCACACGATTCAGAATACCTTTTCAGAAAAGCGTTAGGGATACCGTCCGGGCCGGCACTTTTAGCAAGATCTATGTTGAGTAAGAGAGTACAAACTCCGGAGCAACTTAACTCAATATCCAAAATTAGCTACCAATACAGAAAGTGTGACAAAAGAAAGAACGTTGCCGTTATTAGCCGCAAAAACAGATTCAAAATAACTATTGAAGGCCTCCGAGATCGTCTGAGCATCTGAACATATTTTGTTTTTAATAATGATTGAGCAAGTTCTCTAGAAGGGTGCATTACTTCTCTTTCAAAATTTGGTCGGATTTTCCCTAATGAACGTTGACAGTGTGTAATTGTAATAGAAATCTCTAGCTTCATGCATTTTATTTTTGAATGTTGCCTTTAGCGTACACAAATTGAATTGGTGGTTTGGATGGGAGCGGCATCGGTGACGTAGTCGCTTTATGCAGCGAATAAACAGCATTATTTCTCGGTTAAACCACGGGTGTTTAGGATTGCGCTTCACGCATTTGTTTGGCACGAATTTAGATATGCAGTCAGACACAATCGTGCCAAAGTGTTCCACGAACGCATTTACACCACAACTGTTGCTGGAAAGGAAAAAAAAATTACATAAGAATCTGCTAGCAGAGAAAGTACGCCTTCATTGTTGGCCCGTGAGAAATCAGTAACAACTTTGTATACTGGTTTCTTAAGTTCGTGGTGAATAGAAAATTGAACAAATACTGCATTGTGATCCGAGATACCTTCTACAACCTCACACTCTGAATCATCATTCAATAGGTCATCTATAACGAAAACAAGGTCTAAGATTGAACCACCTCTGGAGGGATTTTCAACAACTTGAGCAAAATCATGGATACAGCGAAGTCAATTAATGAATTACAGAGAACTTGTGACGGCCGGTCGTGGTGAAGGACTCCCAGTTAATGTGGGGTACATTGAAGTCCCCGTATAGGATCAGTTTGCTGTCAAGAAGTCTCTGCTTAACGATATAGTCCGTGATTGCCAACATGCAATGGCCATCTTAATTTGGTGGCCGGTAAACAGCTCCAATCACTACAAACACACTGCATATCTTGATCTTACACCAGACAGACTCTGTTTGTAGGAGATCAGGCAGTGTTCTATATTCAATGTCGTTTTTGATATAGAGCGCCACGCCACCACCTGGACCATTCGACCTGTCGTTTCAAATAACCGTGTAACCATAGGGCAGAAATTCGTTTTCAGAGATGGATTCATTAGGCCAGGTTTCATTGACGCATATAATAGACGGACTATCACCCTGTACAAGGCAACTGAAGTCAATCAACTTATTTACAAGGCGGCGGGCGTTAAAACACAGAAGCTTTAGGTTTTCTGATTCATTGTGTCTGGTGTCAGTTCATTGTTTTTCGTCTTTTTTTGTCTTATCTCTGCTATCGTGCACTGCGATTCTCTCGTCATGCGCATCATCCGAAGTAAATAGTTCTTCACCAACCTTTATTTTGTTCGAGTATAACTTGACCTTCTGACCCGCCCTCAGAAGTTCCGCAGTGCTTTGCCATAGTTTTTTTCGAGCTTGCCTTGTAGTAGGGGAGTAGCCTTCCGATACACAGTAGCTACTGCCTTTTAGTCTAAAGGAATGTTTTTGTATGTTTCATTTCTCACGGTGATCGAACAGTTTGAAAATAACCGGTCGATGCTTGTTATGTTGATTCCGACCCAATCTGTGAATGTTTTCTGCAGAAGTAACTTCCATACTTAATTTATCAGTGAACACTTTCTTCAACACAAGCTGTGACAGTTCTTGATATGTTTCTTTTAGTTTTTCAGCTATACCAAAAATATTTAGGTTGTTACGCCTGCTGTAATCTTCTAGGCCAACAAGCTTTCTTTCTAAAACTGTAACTTGTAAATCTATGTCATGCGTAAAATACTTGATTTTATTTATCGCAGATGTAGCTTCATCAACTTTCTGCAATTTGACTTCAATATCCCCCAGCCTTTGGTGAATATTTTTTCTGGCCCTCAAGCAGTTCAGCTAGAACCTGCTGAGTAGGCCCTGGATTAGGCTCGACGTCACCACATAGCATGAGTAGCATTACGACGAAGTCTACGTGGGCACGGCACCTGTACAAGGCAAGGGTCATAGGATTTAATTGTGGAAACATTGTTACTAATTTGCATAATAACAGGAGTGCATTTGACATGGTGCTCGCTGGATGCCAGCCGACGTGCCCACTTAGGAAATCCGATGGAAATAGGGCGTTTATATCTTCGCTTGTTTTAATCGACGAAGTTTCACACGGATGACCCCAGTCGGCGCCCAGGCTTAGAAATTCCTCTGCACAGTCTCCATGAATTGCTCGTGGAACAGGCGTGGATACCGTGTTTGCTGTGCTGGCTTGGGTAGTCGAGGCGATCAGAGCAAGCTGCATGAAAAATAGGAGTGGATTTGACGTGGTGCTCGCTGGATACCAGCAGACTTAGCTCGTGGATGAAGTCGTCATATTCGTGTAACTGCTCCGAGGAGGGCTGTAAAGGCTAGCCAGGTATAAGCTCTCTTGAGTCATCCTAATGGGGATTATCTCCAGGATGGTGTGTTCGATGCCAACGACTTCTTGACTAGAATCTTCTTGAATCTTCCAGAATCTTCTTGACTATAATTGCGGTGCAGGGTTAGCATGTGAGATTGCTGTAGCCAGGGAGCTTGATTATTTCTGTGTGGGTGTAATGCAACGCTATCATACATGGATTATTTGTTTTAACATATTCTTGCAAGGTTGCAGAACGAGGTCTGTAGGATCTGCAATGCCAGTGCCAAATTCGAAGAGTGGGGAGTGGCTCAGATTGCCTATGTGGTGGAGCTGCCATTCTGGCAGTTGATTTCCGCCAGATGCCAGTCGTATGGTGCTCTCGATAGAATTTCCGCTGCAGTTTCTCCCCTAAAGTCTTTCGCTCTTTCCGCTTGGTTTCTGATTGCTCCACAAGCTGCTCATGAATAACAAAATTTTAGTATGCATATGTTATGAAGGTATGCTGTTGTGCCATGAGGCCATCAAGCTTGGCGTCGAGCGTGCCTACAGTACGGGTCAGTGGGTCTTCCTTTTCCACAATTTTAGTCACTACTTTCTCTATAATTATGTCTATGCATGCGAGGAGTTTCACAGCGAGGGCTTTCTCGAAAGCTTCAAGGCATCGTTCGACGAGGTCGAGCATCTTCGCTTCGTGTGCTCGCAGCCTTGCTTCTACGCTTCATTATTCCGGCTTCCGTCTGTTTTAGTATGCTGTCGTCAAGTTCTAACGTGCTACACTCGGCTGGTGGGCGTTGTTGTATCCTCTGTTGTAGATCTCGGACTTTATTTTCTAGAGCTCTGGTGGTCGCTGTCTGAGCAGGCGAGATGGTCGGGGCTCTTGTGGTATTTTGAAGAACTAGGCCCGTCACTACCAGTCACCGCGGTGGCATAACTGATTCTCCTAACGGAGCGAGACCATGATGGCATTCGGAATCCAGAGCGACCTTTTTTCTTAGAGCGAGAGCAACTTCGGTCAGTGTTTTGGTGAAATTGGGGGCCCTTGAAATTTCTGGCGCGATAACCGACACGAGTAAGTCATTGGTGTGGGAACTTTAATGATTCTCACAGGTGCGGGCGTTATCGAGCTGCTGGCATCTAACTTGATAAAGAGGGGGGTTGCTGCGGAGTTTTTTCTTGCATTCCTTTCAAGCAGTCTCGTGGTCTTCTCCGCAGATATTGCTCATTTGTTGGTAGTCGTGTGGTTCTTTATCCTTGTCGTGACCACTGGCAGAAGTTCGCTTTCGGCTGAGGGCAGATGTCTTGTCGGTGGCGTCCAACGCCACATGTTTGACAATATTGAATGAACTTCCGGTATGACTGGCATCGGTAGTCTCCAATGAGGTACGTTACATAAAAAAGAACGTGCTGCCCGTCGAGATTGATAACTGGGGCAGTGGAAGAGCCCAGCATGCACACGCCAATGACGTGGTATCTTGGGTCTACGCGAAGTCCTGCAAAATCTCCGTGGGGCTTGTTTCTGGTTCGTGGCCGTAGATCACTCCATGGCCCACGTCATCGCATCGGGGTATCGAATGTGCAAATTTACTTAATATTGCCACCTAGAGTTGTGAGCCGGCAAGCCCCAGCAAGCCGGAAAGGTCAAAGAGAACGAAAAAGGAGGGTGTGTTAGCGCTTCGATTAAAGATACACGCTCGTGTCTTTCTGCCCCGCTGTCTCTGCCTTGTCTTTACGGCCCTTGGTGTGTGACAAACTGGTGCACGTTCTCGGTAATCTATGCACCGTACCTTTCCACATTGCAAGAACTCAAGGGTTTTACTGGTGGTCACCCCTGTGCACCGCTTCAGCAGAAGAATCCGATGGCAATCCCCTGAATTTGGACTGCTCACAAACAACATGGCAGCTCCGACCAGCCCTACCGATACCGACCCAAACGGTATTAACGGCACAAAACCGCTTCATTTGCACCTTACTCACACCGCGAACGTCAAATCCCTTTCATGGCACCACACTTGAGGATGTCGAAGATTGGCTTGCTCATTACTAGTTTGTTGCGGTGCACAACCAGTGGGACGACACAGACAAACTGCAGCACGTCTATTTCAGTCCATTGGGCGGCGCACGTGTAACGTATGAGGACGGGGCAGGTATTCTTATATCGTGGGAAGCCTTCAAACACCGATTTCTTGGGAGATATCTCTGACCATCGGGAGAGAGCTAAGCACGATCTGCAGTCCCGCATACAGCTGCCAAACGAATGGGTTGCGATGTATGTCGAGGACATGACGCGTCTTTTTCACCGAGCTGACACCGGCATGCCAGAAAAAAAGAACGTACGATACCTTATGCGCGGGGTGAAGGAGCACTTTTTCGCTAGGCTTGTGTGCAGTCCACCCAAGACTGTGTCAGAATTTCTCACAGAAGCCGTCACCATCAAAAGCACTCTTAGGCATCGGGCCCCGTCATACGAACGGCACGGCAGCGCTTCAACTACGGACTACTTGAGAGCTTTTGGTGGCCAAATGGATTTCTTCCGAGAGCTCATACGTTCAACCATCCACAAAGGCCTCCAGAAGCTGTCAGTGCCGTCGCAGCCCACTATCTTCTCGTTGTCCAGCGTTGTCCGAGTTGTAGTCCAGCATGCTTTAACCGAACCGCCTATCATGCGGGCCGCCTTGTGAATTCCCTCAGCCGCCTTGTGACTTCCCTCGCAATTCGTACGCTCAAGTTTTGCGGAAACCTGTTACAACTGCATTTACGCATCCCACCGTGTCCCCAACCATGCTGCAGACGGTCCAAGCGCTACCATATTATAGCGCACCTCGCCTGATCTCGCCGAAATCAGACGTCTGGCGTGCACCAGATCGGCGTCCTCTCTGCTTCCACTGTGGCGAAGCTTGGCATCTTTACTGACACTGTTCTTACCGACAACTTGGACCACGCAGATTTTCGACGAACTGACCGCGACCCAGGTTCGGTCAGTGGCCCCCTGAAAACGAAGAGTATGTGGCTCAGCAGCGCGGAACTTCAACATCCTTGCACCAGTCACGCTCCACGTCACCGCGGTAGTTTTCTTGAAATCGCCGTACCTGTTCGAGTGTAGTGCAAGGCCAGGCACCCAGTCCACGCCGGGAAAAGTAACCACAGTGACCTTCGGAGGCGAGGCTACTCATACTGGACAAGCTCAAGGCCTCCTACCGACGCTTCCGCAAACTGATGATACCCCGACGACGACGACACCAGCTGGTTCCGCAAATATTTCATTAGACATTCCAGTGCTGCTCGACGGTCCCAAAGTCAGTGCTTTAGTTGACAAAAATGCGGATTTTATTATAATAGGTGAAAAACTGGCTGCTCTCCTGAAGAAACAGACGATGCCTTGGAACCACAGGCCAATACGTACTGCTAGCGGGCACATCGTCACGCCACTTGGCGTTTGCACAGCACGAATACTGATTCGTGGTTCTACCTTTGTTGTCAGCTTGAGCGTTCTTCGTCAGTGTTCTCGAGACCTGGTCATTGGCATGGACTTTCTGAGGGAGCATGGTGCTATCATCGACATTCAACAACGCTTCATCACGTTCTCAACAAAAAGCGCCACTCCAGATAATAATCCAAGCCACGATAGAGTATATGTCTGCGTGTAATTGACAATGCTGTGACAATACCACCACGCTCAAGTGTTATGGTTCAATTGGCGTGTGAGAAATCAGCACACGGTGAAATGGTGGCGAAGAGCAGTCGATTCATACTCTTTTCCCAAGGTGTCTGCGTAGCGCGAAGCCTAGTAGACCTCCAGGCTGGCCACTGCGAGGTTGTTGTTACAGACTTTAGTTACGAGCGCCGACACCATTTCCCTGGTATTGTCATCGCCTATGTCTACCCACAAACCAATGTGACTGAGTGTTTTGCTTCCGAGGCAACCGATAATGCCGAAGCACCTCTCCGGTGTGTCGACATAAATGCAACGCTTTCTGACGAAAACAAACGAAGGCTTAACGACCTGTTGATGGAATCCCATGCCTGTTATGCGCGTTCATCGAGAATCCGTAAGACATCAATGACCAAACACCGTTTAACGACGCACACCCCATACGGCAACAGCCTTACCGCGCTTCACCAACCTAACAACATGTGATTCAAGAGCAAGTGAAGGAAATGCTTCGCGACAGTGTAATACAGCCATCAAGCAGCCCTTGGTCATCGCCAGTGGTCCTTGTAAAGAAGAAGGATGGTACACTTTGCTTTTGTGTCGATTATAGGAAGCTGAATAACGTCAAAAAGAAAGACGTGTACCCGTTGCCTCGAGTGGATGATTCTTTGACAGGCTGAAGCAAGCAAAGTATTTTTGGTCAATCGACCTCAAAACTGGTTGCCGGCAAATTGAAGTCGATGAACGTGACCGCAAAAAACCTGCTTCTGTAACTCCTGGCGGTTTGTATGAATTCCGAGTGCTCCCATTCGGTTTCTGTACCGCTCCGGCCACATTAGAATGATGGATACCGTTCTCACTGAACTCCAGTGGAAAAGTTGCCTCGTCTATCTAGATGATGTCGTTGCCTTTTCAAGAACGTGTGACTAGCGCCTTCATCGCCTTCGGAGTGTTCTCGAAGCTATACGATTCACTGACCTTACCCTCAAGCCTGAGAAGTGCCATTTCGGCTACAAAGAACTGAAGTTCCTGGCTCACGTTGTGAGCGCTGCAGGTGTTCGGCCCGATTCCGAGAAGACTGACGCTGTGGCCGCTTTTGCAGCTCCGACAGACCAGAAAAGTCTTTGACGGCTTCTGGGGCTCTGCGCATACTATCGCCGCTTTATTGAAACTTTCTCTAAGATTGCGGAGCCACTCATAAGGCTTACGCGTGATGACACCACATTTCAGTGAACTGACGAACAATCGACAGTCTTTGTGGAACTGCAACATTGATTGTCTTCCCCTCCTGCACTTGGTCATTAGGATGAGGACGCTGACACACAGGTGCGCACTGACGCAAGCAACATCTGTCTCGGAGCTGTCTTGGTGCAAGCACAAGATGAGACCGAACGTGTGATTGCCTACGTGAGCCGCACTCTATCACGTACCGAACCAGCTCTTCAACGTCAGAGAAAGAATGTCTCGCGGTAATATGGGCGATTACAAAGTTCAGGTCTTATCTCTATGGGCGCCCATTTAAAGTTGTGACTGATCACTATTCCTTATGTTGGTTGGCTAACCTCCGAGACCCCTCCAGGCAATTAGCACGATGGAGTCTGAGACTTCAGGAGTTTGATGTCACCATTGTATACAAGTCGGGTAGAAAGCATTAAGACACCAACACGCTTTCGCGAGCACCTCTTCAATCCAACCATACAGCTGTAGAAGATGAAAGTTGCTTCCTGGGGACTCTCAGTAAGGCGGACCTCCTCAGTAAGCAACGAGGGAACCCCCAGTTAAGGCCCATCATCGATCATTTAGAAGGCAACACCGCGTCTGTACCTCGTCCACTTTTGCGTATGTTGCCGTCATTTTGCTTACGACATTGCATAATATACAAGAAAAACACCCGTGTCGGCTGCAGATCTTATCTTGTAGTCGTTCTTCAAGACCTTCGTGATGACATCCTATTAGCCTGCCACGACGAGTCGACATCCGGTCATCTGGGATACTCACGGACGCTCGAAAGGGTACGACAGCTATATTTCTGACCAAAACTTGCTGCTTGTGTCAAACGCTACGTGAAAGGATACCGCGAATTTCAGCGTCGCAAAGCACCGCCTGTAAAGCCTGCAGACCTCCTACAACCCATCAACTCACCGCCTACGCCGTTTGACCAAGTTGGGATAGACCTCCTCGGACCTTTTCCTTTGTCTCATTCTGGCAACAAGTGGATCATAGTCGCAACTGATTACTTGACGCGTTACGTTGAAACGAAGCCACTGCCACCCCGGTACAGCATCTCAAATTGCCCAGTTTTTCATGCCTTACATGGTGCTTTGTCACGGCACCCCGTCATTTATCATCACTAACCGAGGGACAGTGTTTACGGCAAAACTGTTGCACGACGTCTTCAAGCTCAGTTAGACGAACCACCGTAAGACTACCGCATACCATCCCCACAGTAACGGCTTGAAAGAAAGGCTTAACAAAACGCTTGATTGACATGATTTCTAATACATGATTTCTATGTTCATGATTTCTATGTTCATGGATGTGCAGCATAAAATGTGGGGCGAAATCCTGCCGTACGTTACGTTTGCGTACAGCACCGCAACCCAGGAAACGACAAGGTTTGCACCCTTCCGCCTCGTTTATGGTCGAGACGTGCAATACCATGCTAGACGTCATGATTCCTTGTGACATCGACCAGCACGAGTTGCTAACTTCTGATGTCGAGGATGGCATTCAGCGTGCAGAGGAAGCACGTCAAGTAGCTCGCGTGCACATAAGATCGCGGCAATGTAATGACGCCTGAAGGTACAATAATGAAGGTACAATGAGCCGACATCCGGCCATCTGGGATACTCATGGACGCTCGAAAGGGTACGACAGCTATATTTCTGACCAAAACTCACTGCTTGTGCCACATGCTACGTGAAAGAATACCGCGAATATCAGCGTCGCAAGTCACCACCTGTAAAGCCTGCAGATATACGATCCGCAGACCTTACCCTCAAGCCTGAGAAGTGCCGCTTCGGCTACAAAGAACTGAAGTTCTTGGGTCACGTTGTGATCGCTGCAGGTGTTCGGCCCGATCCCGAGAAGACTGCGTTTACGGTCGAGACGTGCAAACCATGCTAGACGCCATGATTCGACGCCTGAAGTCGAGGATTGTATTCAGCATGCAGAGGAAGCACCTATCAACCTGGCGACGAAGTGTGGGTTTGGACACCTGTTGGACGACGAGGTCTCAGCGAGAAACTCCTGAACAAGTACTTCGGACCCTGTAAAATATTACGGTGGTTGAACGAGGTCAACTATGAAGTTATTCTAGACGGAGGCTCGGCAATGACCCAGCGCTACTCAGCACGAAAAGAGATTGTGCGAGTCCTCTGCCTAAAACTTTATTCTACGTGGTAATACTCGCCTAACTGTTAGCACTTCGTTTAAAGATACACACTCGTGTATTTCTGTCCCGCTGTCCCTGTCTTGTCTTTACTGCCCTTGGGGCATGACAATATATTACTTCACCGAGCTATATAGCGTTTATACTTTACAGTTTCGAAGCTCGTTCAGTACATGCTGTGCTTGCGACTGTCACATTTTCTCCTATCTGCATCTGCACTCACACATGGTCATAGAAGTCCTGCCGGGCCAAGCCACTGGATCTTCTGATGGGCCATGTAACCTCGATGAGTGTTCGTTTTGAAAGATCTAGTCCTGGTTACCAGAAGAATACAATTCTGAAGTCATCAGTAGGGAATGGCAGCATCCTAGTGCTGCGTCGACGCTGCGGTTGTGACTCGGCGTCTGGCTTCACAAGTTGTGTAGCTCCTTCTTCGGTTGATTTGTCTTCTCTGGCTGACCTGCCTTTCCGGCCAGCTTGTAGCCACTGAATACGGGCTTTGCCTGTCGTTTTGCCACTTTATTTATAAACGTCCAGTGTGATGACGTTCTTGAGTTACCCTTTATTTTGTGCACTTGCATTATACTCAGGCCCTCTTGACGTGGGTTAGACGCCTGCGTTTCCATGAAAGCGTTAGCTCTTTACTTCAGACGCTGTGTCTGTGTGTTGCGCGAGCAGCGTGCTCGTGCACCTACGAGCCGCTGGCGTCCAGCTCGTATCCCAGGCCCGTTCTTGTGCCACAGCGGTGTGCGCGTGCAGCGCGGCCTCTGGATTCCTTGGCAATGTTGCGTCGCTGCGAACAGGCACCATATGTTTATAGTTCAATACTTAGTAGATAAGTACACTCATTGCAATGAGTCTAACGTCAAACGATGCTCTGCAACGTGAGGAATCCCAGGCCACCAAAGGCGAGCAGTGTCAAGGCAAGGTTGCACAGAAAATAGCAATAAAAGCAGGAGCCCATGTGAGGTGCGACTACACACCTCGGTCCCCTGGCGGCTGTCCCAGTCCTGCAAAAAAAGATGTTTGATCTAGTGAAAACCTCAAGGCGAGACAAAAGATAAGACAGCTGTCATTCTGAAAAACAGCAATGTAGTTGATATAAAACTGCATAAAGCACGACATGGAAGCATCTCCAATAAGAAGAACACGCCAACCTAACAGTTCCAGGTAACAGACAGATCTTGCTGGCCTTACAGCTGCTAACTGCATGTACCTAAAGCATATAGCTACCATCTGCAAAACTCAGATACAAATCTCAAGGGCAATGATTTTGCTCGCAAGAACCTGAAAATCACGTGTCATGCACCACTTCGAAGGTGCAATCATTATACAAATAAACATTTTTTATTACAAGTTTCATGTGCGGGCATTTTATGATCAGAATGCTAAACAAGACAGTACTAATTTTGACAGACCAGTGTGGCCTTAACAGGACAAATACCAGGGCACAAAGAAGCAGGAGGAGGAAAAGGGAGGGGTATTCGAAGTTACACATCGACAGTGCTGGTCTTGAAGATTGAGGTATAAGGCTGATGGAGCACTGCCAATACTTTGGAAATATAAATGTTCTCATTCTGGTGGTGTTATCCAAGTTGTAGCCATGAAACCATCATCTCCAGCTTTCTTAGCTATGTTTGTCAATTTCACTTTAGGTACTCCTGAACAATACTACAATTTTGTAGTTTGAGTTTATTGGTTATTTTTTGGCATTACATATACCTAAAAGCACGACGACGAATATTACCTCTAGTTCAGCCTTATAAGAATATGCTGCTAAGCACGTTTTTTGTAGACACACTGCTGACGCATTTTTCTGAACCGTGCAAAAACGAGCATTTTATACACCTGCAAAATTGAACAATGGTTCATAAGAAGTTTGAGGGCAGGAAGGTTTCAGAACAAAAATTTTGACTCACATTCTTCAAAGGTATGCTTTTTTGGAACGTTGAAAAATTATGACTACCACAGCTACACTAACATAAAAACATGCAGAGGAAAGTGTGCTTCAGCTTCTTGGAGCAGCTCAGGGAGCAAGATTAATGCTGTTTTGAAGCAATGCAACTAAGTTTTGGAGCAGCTTTCTACGGTCGAAAATAAACAATTGAATACAACGTGTCATTTCCGCTAAATAGAAAACTTGAAAATGTTTTTAGTAAAAACTTGTTACAATAAGCCAAACTATGTATGTGAGCATTTGTGTGTGTAAGTGCACACATTCGTTTGTATGTGAGTACACGCATGCATTTGTGATCTGTGTTTTCATCATTAACATCACAGCTGAAAGAGCAATAAAAGAAGTTTGTTATCCGCACCGGTAATTAAACGAGCTAATCGTCTCAACTGTGCTAGCACTGTAGTATAGAGTGGGGACGAGACTCTCAAATGGCAAGGTCACACGCATGGTACAGTGTGCCATTCAGCAGTGACAAAGTGGTGCAGGTAATGCGATGCTCATCACGCAAACATCTAGGAGCCGATATAGTCAACGCAACTGTACCACATTTAAAAGCTGTGTCAGATCTCTCTTAGTGTCAGATCCCATCCCGGATCCTGAATAGTTCTGAAACGTTCCTTAGTGTCACCATACACTTTCTATATGGTGAATACTTCAGGAAATATCTTATGTGGCACCTTTATTTCTCATTGGTAGTGATTGCGCACGACGGGAGATAACACAATTAAACTGGGGGTAAACACGCATTGCGATTTAGTGCGTAGTTACGCCACCTTCCTGTAAACACAAATTAACGAGGCTTCACTGTATTACAAGACATCAATTCACAGCTCATATTAATGGCGCCAGTCTCTCGAGGAAACCACAGATCAAACTACAGCAGATATGAATGTCACCGCAGTCTTCGTGTAGCCAACGCTCAGTATTGCTCAGTCACCGATAAGATTTATTGATATTTTGCTGTCCCAATGGACAAACATTGAGAAAATTGCAATTTATGCACAGCCTAGCTTAGCAGATAAGATTGGCGCAGTATTTCCACAGTGGAGGATAGTTCAAAGTACTCTATCAGAATATTTGAATTTATAGTATTTCAAGATAAGTACAGAACTAGCATCCTGCATATTAAACCCATTCACATTGCATAAGATAAAATGCATTTTGTTGTTTACCGTTTAGGTTGATCTGACAAAACAGCAAAACGCACCAAGCCCTGACAGAAGTTCATGCACTCTAAGACAAAATTACCCGAAAAGGTAATAACGGACCCAATAGGCGCGCGCGATGGACGGATAAACTCTTAGGAGCAACTACATGGGAAGCGTGCCACATGCAAACTGCTTAGTCTCCAAACACGCTCCAAAGGGATGAACCACCCAGGAAATGCAGGCAGTGCACAAAGCGTTGCCAAGATCACTAGCCGTCCTTCTCCTCTCCTGGCTCAATCTTTCCATGTAATTTGCCGGCGACGGTTAGCGTTGCGTCACGCTCAGAGTGCTCGACCATGGCCGCCTGGGTTCGACGATCTAGGAATTACGACGTGGTGCTTGTGTGTACGCTTGAATGAGCGTGCGCTGCTGCTTTTACGGTTCGCCGCACCCGTGAAGTCTGGAGCAGGGCTCGACACGTCACCACGCCGCACTGTTTATCTCTTGCTTCAAGATAGTCACGCCCAACACACATCAACAGTTGGGAAGGCCAACATGGCAGCCGAGAAGACAGCAGGCCTATCGAATACATCGCTTAACTCCGACTCAGGGCAGAAATCAGCACTAGATTCTATAGCCAGTTGGTCATCATTCTTTATTCTACTCTACCTGTTGCGTATGCGATACGGATTGCACTTGCCGGCAACGGGCTCGGTCGTGTTGTATATCGCACACACAAAATGCACCGCGAAGGTCAGCTTAGGCGTTTGCAGTTCGCCTGTACTTTGCGACCGCCTGGAAATGGGCCGCCATTGCCGTCGGCTTCCCGTATAGTCGCTCATCGAGTGCTCGCCTGTCTTCGCCACCGTGATGAGCTCCGGGTTCACAAAATTAGGCTGAGACCTCGTCGCTGTGTTGGGAGTCATTGAAAATACGTTGCGAATTTTACAGTTGGCTTCCCCGTCAGTCGGTCACAAGCAGCTCGGCGCCGTGCGTTGGCCGTGGCGGCGGACTTATGTTTACGCGCTACGTCCGCCCTCGCTCGAGTTAGTGAAAAAGAGCCGCATCACCGTCGATTTCTTCGGCGCTAGCTCTAAATAAGCTCGGCACTATTCGTGGCGGTGACCAAGCGTACGCTCGCTCTCCTGTTCGAAGTTCGCTGGCGGAAAACACTCCGCATGCAGCGCCGTGTTTGGTCTCACGTTCGCTTGCTCGAGCTGAACAACGTCCCTCGCTTAGAACTCGCCGACTTGTTGGTGGCACGGTAGTTTGCGGAGATGTGGCTGCAGCCGCCGTTCCTAAGCTGATGTGCTACGGGGATTGAAATGAGTCCCTGACAATGTGTGACATCAAGGTGAAATTATTAGCATGTCATATCTCAGGTACGTTTTTTTTACCTTGCACGTATGTCTCATATGCGTTCGTATTCATCCTCTGTCACGTGTCACTCACTAACTTACATACTTATTGTGCAGCCGTGGGCACACACCTGTACTTAAGGCTGTGTGCGCTGGCGTCTGCGACGCGTCATACATCCCTTTCGTCAGAGCAGCTTCAAAAGGACTGTACGAGATGTGAAGGTAAAGTTATTTGTGTGCCATATTTTACACGCATGTTTTTATTAACTCTCACGTACTTGTCATAAGCGTGCGTTTTCATCTTCTGTCTCATGTGTCTCACTATTTTTGCAATCTTATTGTACGTACAGCCGTGGGAATACAACAGGCAGAAGTCTGCGTACGCTGGCGTCTGCAATGCCTGTCATCTATCGCTTCCTTCGGAGGAGCTCCACAAGGAGTGAACAAGATGCGACAACGAGACTTGAATTGTACACTTCACCATGAATTCATTTAAAAAATGAGAACCTTCATGGGTATGTAGAAAAATAAACGATTTTAATCTCTTACTTTTGTCTTTCCTTGTTGCCTTGACTGCGGTAGCGGTTACACATAGCTGCCTAACTACTTTTTTGCGTGTTCTTCTCTGCGCTATTTGTTGCTCACTGCTCAGAAAAACAGGCGCAAAAAGTATTAAGCCTGACGAAAAATAATTAAAAACAATGTTTGCACTGGGGATAAAAAGTTCGCCCGATTGGACTATTTGAGTAGATCACAGTACGTCCAGAGAGGTGCAACTCTAAGGACTAACGGTTGCGCAGGTCACGTGTAAATGTAGGGGCAATTAACAGCTGCCATATAAGGTGCAAATGTGAGGACTAAATGTAAGGCCTTTGAGGCAAATTGTAGGGACTAACCGGTAATGACTAAGGTGTAAGTGTGAGGACTCAATGTTATTCTCTTGAAATTGTCTGTGGAGAATAACTGTTAAACCCGATGCCGTTAGTCCCTAAAGGAATTAATCATTGTGGAAGCCCCATTCGTCCCACAAAGAACAACCCACACACCCTTTTACCACACTTTTGCCTTAGAGTTTGTACTTATGTAGCCTGTGTCTATGTAGTCCCTAAGGATAGGGTATTCATGCACAGGTGATTTTGCAGCACGTTCATACAGCTCTCTTGAGTACCTTCAGAGAAAAATAACAGTAGTGTAAAAACTCGAAAAGCCTTAAAAGAAAAGTGCAGACAAGGGTGTTCTCTAACGTATTCGGAGCGAAACAGTTGAAGCATTATTCATACTGCAATAAATATCCCCCGTTATGCTGGATAGTTTCAGGTTACCCTGTACAATGCTGACGCTAGCTGAAACTGTTTCGGTAAATTTTAGAAGACAGGAAACCAGTGTCAGTATAGGTGGCACCAATTTTCAAAAAAGAACGACTCATGCTGCAAGCGCACTCATTTGCTGCATGTAGTGCTATTTGGGACAACCAGAGCTTGCATAAGTATCTAAGGGTTTGTTTTACTAACATGCTCCACTTGAACCAGTCTAGGTATTGCACCACGCCATTTACTAAACGGTACAGAAATGGCAACTCGTGGTTTGCACTTTTCTTTTTCAACGATGCCAGGGAGGTGCAGCCGTCCTTCAAAATTTCCATTGCATAAACGGTACTCCATATTCTAGAAGCAAATTTTTTTGTTATCTCACTATGATAATTTTAAAATGGCAAAAGATGTAATGCTGATTGCTTGTGCACATACTCAAGCCGTAAATGGGGGTGTACTGAACTGAAATTGATGCTTTAGAATAAATTTTACTTGATGCAATGAAAAATGTACAAATCCTGTCTAAAATCAAGTACAGGAGTAAACAAAAGAGCGCTTTTTTTTCGTAAAATAAACCATACTTTGGTTCGGTCGATAGAACGCAGAACTCCGAACAAATACGTACAAACATCTGGTAACTATCATTATTACATGCTCAAAAATGACCACAATAGGGTCAAAAATACGTGAAAGCCTGGGACTTGCCAGGTCTCTTCAAAGTGACACAGTGCTCTGAAATAATGCAGAGTTTACAAACACCTGTAGACCTGCTTTATTCATTAATGGCAAAGTGGCTACACGGTCCAGAAAAGGTATTGTCCAAACCTCTCAATAGGAGTCAGTCACCGGGTAAATTTAAATGGCTGACTTAACAGCCCCCACAATGCACTGCTATAGCTTGAACCGTTTAAGAGTAGGTCCTTTCAGCAGGGGTGCAACAGCTGCGCCGATTTCATACTATTCCTGATTGTTGCACCAAGCTGCGCCAAATATGTGAAATTTGTTGAAATTGCGCCACGCTGCGCCAAAATGCCCAGCCAGCCTTATTTATGTTCGGGGGTTTCAAATTTAGTGAGCTGTGCAAGCCATGTCGGCCACCTGCAGCTTGCGCCATCAGTTCAAGGCGCGCAGACCCGAAGTATAGAGCCTGGAATATGCTTACAAAAATCTAGTTACCTGCCCTATGCTCGTGAGACGCGACCGACCAGATAAAGTAACATCACTGCATGCCCATCGGTCTGCTGACCGCAAAGGATACGTATCGGCGGGACGACGGTACTTAAAGATCAAAATGCATTGATGTAGCCAGCAACGCTTCGCGGTAAGTGTAAAGTTTCTTGCGAAAAAACCACTTGTGGCTTATTAAGGCGCGAACAAGCTCAACGAGCTGCGAACACTGGCGTTTATTGCCTCAGCAGTGGCACATAAAACTGTTTTTTCTTGAAGATGCGTCGTCCTTGCCACGGTCCGGGCGATAGATATGTGGTACCGTCGCCGGGCCAACGGGCATACGCCATTGTTTCTTTATCTGGTCAAACGCGCCTTGCAAAGGATGCGAATAGGCACCTAACTCCATGAAGAAGAAAAGAGAGGGGGGAGTGGGGTGGTGAGCAGTAAGAAAATTTGTTGGCTTTTGTTCTAAAGCTGCTTGAGCCACCTTCGCGGCACTACACTAGTGCCCCACGAAAAAGCCTGTTGAGATTTACAAGGGGCTGTTCGCGCTAGTGGGACACTGCACATTCTGCCCAGTTACTCATGCGTTTGTGCACCATTCGATTGTCAGAACCAGTATAATCACTGACGTCTATATAAGCTACTGGCAATCATTTCAAGCAGTGTATGAGATTTATGCTTCCCTACAGAAACAAACTAAATTGTGCGCCAGATTTTTTTTTTCGCCACTCTTACTCCTCGGTTTTACGAATCTCCCAAATTTCAAGTTCCCGAGCTCGAAAATTGATATTGAAATTCTCAAGGTCTGTCATGTGCAGTAACTGCTAATACATATGCAGTTATTGCCAATGTAGACTTTCTCATTGGTTCCTCAGTGAGGTGATACAAAACACTCCTTTTAATGAAATAGTGGTGCTTATGCTCACACTGCACAAGTTAGGTGATGTTGAATGATTTATACATAATTTTTATGTAAATGAAAGCCTTCTTTTTAATACTGCTCCAAATTCGCTACGTCATGGTAATAAATGCATGTGTTTTTTTTGTAACCTGCTCAGAATTTGGACATTATTGCTGCAAAACTAACACTTTGCTGCTCCAAAAATTGCTCCAAATTGTCTTTCGGTTGTTGAAAACCTGTATTAGCACACCAGCGAATCGCGGTCAGGGTGCAAAGATAAAGACTGAGCTTAGAGTTGTGTCACAAGCGCGAAGCTATGAATGAAATAGGAGCAAATACAAATGCTAACACAGTAGGATTAGCAGCTAACTCTTTGGATTCGATCTCAAAGGACAAAACACTGGTTAAAGCCAATGTGAGTGCTTCTGAGAATAAAGAGGTTTTCGTGCTGTCAGTAGTTTCAACGAATAGAAAGAGCTCCTTAACAGCAATGTTGCATGATTGTGGCTCCAGTTACAACCTTTTCATCTCGGACCTTTAATTTTGACTGAAACTCCCTAAGGTCATCTCTATTCAAAGAGATGGTGCCTAAGATATTTTCATTAGAACGTCCTGGAAAAAATTCACAGGAGGGCATGTTAAAGCACCTCGACTCTCCCCCCCCCCCACTCCTTGTATTTCTTGCCTCTCAGCTACTAATATTATGTAGGTGTAGACATGCTTGTGCTTGTGCATTTTGCATGTGTAAGCTGTGAAACTTGAGAACTCAAGGCACAATTCCATGTAGAGGGAGGCCGCTACATTCCTACGAGACACTACAAGATGCCAACTGGAGCACTGATTATGCAATATATTGCTGTTAACGAGCATCGCAACTATAGATGAAAAAGATAATCATATTCTATGGGACTCGGAAGTCGACTCACCAGACTTGATCAGACCGGCATTGAGCCACGAGTCTGAGTCAGGCCAAAAAAAACAAAATATGTTTCATGAGTGAGTTTGAATTATTTCTAGATTTTTTTTGCTAACCCATACAGGGCACTGCTCAACATGAGTTAGAAACAGACAGGGCAAACGCAGAAGGGGTTTGGTCTGCCAGAGAAGTACTACATTTCAAGTAGTGCCATCGGTCGTCGTGCTTGCGATGCGCTGCCCACTGATACACGCACCAGAAAAAAAATTGGCCCCGTAGCTGCATGTTTCACTGCAAGTTCCGTCGAAAGACACTATTCCTGCGTCAGGAGAGAGTGAGCAAAAGGTTTATGTGATGAACTGCGCGAGCGAACCGGTGAATTTTATTCTGAAAGCGCTGCGTTAGAGTGTCTCGATCCGTGCAGCGAAAGCAAACGAGCGCATTGAGGCACGTTAGACAAAAACGCTATGTGGCGGTTAACTTCGAAAACGAAAGAAGTCGTGCGCGCCTGTCTCGGAGGAGATAAGGTATAGAACGCAAAGTGACGGGCAGGTGCCACCATCATGTCGTCTTAGCGAAGCATTGGAAACACTTGTCTTTTTTGCATAGCGTTGCTTTGTTAGTGTAGTGTGATAAACGCTACTGTGCTCAGAATCACTTATGTGTGCCTTCCCAAATATAAAGACACACCTACAGAATATTGACGTGTTGTTATGGTGCCTTAGATGTGTGCAATAAATAGTTTTTTATTGACAATTGCACAAGTAGGAACGCTGTCACTTGAGTAATATTGGTTTGTGCTGCGGATGGGGTTGGCCGTTTGGAGAATCGTTAGAAACGGTTCGGGTTTCGGTACGGCGGATAAACAGAAAAATGTACAGACAGACAGACAGACAGACAGACAGACAGACAGACAGACAGACAGACAGACAGACAGACAGACAGACAGACAGACAGACCAAAAGTTTTCCGTCGATGTACTCCAAGAGAGACAATCGTACTAAAAACACAGTTGATGTTTCATGTGCAATCTAGCCTCTATTAAAGCTTTATTCAGGCATCAGGCATTCAGTTTATGAGGAAGTGTGAAGACATGACGCTGCGCAGTCACAAAGAAAGTGTTTTAAACAAGAGTCTCAGACAGTAACAATGAGGACAAACAAGCATTCACCAACTTCCAAAAGGAAACGCCTGCGTGGCAGTGCAATTTACATGGCGGGACTGGTCGTGTTGGTGAATATGAAACTACTACTTCAAGTCTCGTTCGTTATTCTGGAGTAGTAGAGTCTATCTGAGCACAATATGATTGTTTTCCCGTTATTGATAAACCCATCTGATTTGTACAGGGATATAAATATGTGTGTGCATATATGTTAGACGGCTGGTAGATGGTAGAACCTAATAGTGCTGAAAGATGCGGCTAGCACGCAGTGAGCCGTTAATACTTTATTCGTTTAAATTGACTATTGCAATGGTAATTGGATATAACAAATATGGACATAAGGCCCAATTGCGAGTGCTGGTATAAAACATTTTGATAACTATAACTAGACGGCTTCTTTACATAGTGTGCTCTCAGCGCTTAGTTTTTGTTTAGACTACTCACAGCACAAAATTCCCTTCACTCTTGAGAGCGCTCACATTGGCTTTAACCAGCGTTTTGTTTTGTAGAGTTAAGTGAGATTGAACTCAAAAGAGGTAACTGCTAATCTCGATTCAAATTGCTATAATTTTTGTACAAAGGTGCCAATAGTTGCCATTTGCACCCTGATTCGAGAATAGTTGGCATGACTCGTCCATGCATAGCAGAAAAAAGGAAAGGCCTTGAAAGGTACAAGCTCCTTTCATGCTTGTCTCATAGCACTGTGGGGGCTTCCACCTGCCATTCTGTCCTGAGTTCTCCGTTTTTTTGTGCTTTTGCACCAGCGTTTGGTGTAAGCATGCTGGCTATTGGCGTGGTGTGATTTTTCGAAGGAGGGTGCAGGAGTTTGAATGCTTCAGAAAAGCATCTGTTGGTGGCTCGTATAGCTGCAAAGGGTTTATTAGGGACTCTGCTCGGGAGCTTCTTTTTTAATGTTATTTGAGGGCTCGTTTCTGTCAGCTATGGTTGCATGCTTGTGTGGAATCACACTATTTTATGGCTGACTAAACTATCCAATTCTTTTTTCCTTTTCGGGGGCAGGTGCCAGTTGGGAAGCTTCCGCTTACAGCTTTGGCCCTCATAAATAACAAGGTAGGCAGGTGGCTTCCTTGAATTTTTGTTTGCTGTTGATACATTAGTACTCTTCACTACCAGTCTTACGATATCCCTCATACGGCCCGAATATGCCATTTACGCTGCTTCTGCTTGAACTCATCTCTTTTGCATGCATGTAATCTAATTGACCACATAACGATCGCATTTCTTTCATTTTTTTTAATTATTGGCTGATTTAAAGGTGTAGTTTGTACAGTGGGTGAAGTTTAGAACAGGTCGACTAAATGTGAAACTGCAAGCTGGATTTATGATGGCCATGTTGTGGCATAACCAAACAATATCAGGTTGAAGAGTTGATATTTGGGGTTTTAACGTCCCAAAACCACCATATGAGTATGAGAGACGCCGTAGTGGAGGGCTCCGGAAATTTTGACCACCTGGGGTTCTCTAACGAGCACCCAAATCTGAGCACACGGGCCTACAACATTTCCGCCTCCATCGGCAATGCAGCCGCCGCAGGCTGGATTTGAACCCACGACCTGCGGGTCAGCAGCCGAGTACCTTAGCCAATAGACCACCGCGGCGGGGCCAGGTTGAAGAGTGCCTACCTTCATGTTACAGGCACAAGTTCGCATTGCCTTTTAATGAAGAAGCCCTGAAAAGCACTTCCAAGTAATCATCAAATATCTTCATTAGAGAAACCTAATTTATCGCAAATCGTCTATTACAAAAATTTTACAATCTGTGAAGTACTAGCCGATTGAGCTACAGGAATTAGTCACATGCTTTTTGTGCTTGCTTTCTGCTTTCGTTCGAGTGAGTGCACTATAAGCTGTGCATAAGTGGAGGACTAGGGGGCAAAAAACTATACCCATTTATGAACCTGAGTCATGACCTTGAGCATTTCATTTTCTTTTTTTTCTTCTTCTTCAACCACGAGGCTTCTACTCAGAGTAATCACGAACAGGTGTACGGGCATGTGGCAGCTTCCCGTTGTGGTTGTAGACATTGCACTTGAAGCGCAGTCACTTGAATTTCGACCCTCATTGGTTGAGGGAAAACAGTGTTTTTCAAGTGACGGAAGACAAATTATAATGACAGGCAGCGTGCTGCCCAATATTATCTTTCTCACTTTCTCAAAGGTCATCGGCTACCCTCGGCAGCATTTTCTGACAATGCTCAAAAAGGGTTGCTGGGCCACTTTAATTGCTTCATGAAGAGCGTTGTGTATACTTTACTGAAATCACTAGAAATTCCCATTTTAGCATGTCTAATTCCTGTATGTCTGTTATCTGCTACAATTAAAAAAACAGCTTGAAAACAATATAAATATTCACAACAGATGACCCAGGCACCTATATTGCTGGACATTTATTGTTATTCTCAAGCCACTCGAAGAACAAGAGGAAGAGGTCTCCTCTTTGACACAATTGTGCCCTTAATTGACCATGCTTTGTATGGTTTTGCTTGCTTCAACCTCATCAAAGTGCTTGAAGAGCAAGAGGAAGAATTTTCTGTAGCAGAAGTGTGTGATTGAATGCTAGGCTACTTCTGGTTTTTCGTCTTTTCTCTAAACTTTTTGTTAAAGTTTGAGTTCCAAAGTGAATTCGAATATTGAAATGTGAGTTCGAATCAAATATTTTTCTAGAAATACTTCTAGATTGCGTTTCAAGTACTTCGTGTGAAATTATAGAAAAAAGTTGGAGAAGCTTTCACAATTATTTCTTATAAGATGAAAGCTTTCCTTTTGGCAAAATCGATGAAGTGCTGGTAGGATAGCGTTTCGTAGTTGCCTTATTCCGAATGAGGCGATGCAGCAACTGAATTTTTTTACATGCATGATTTCATGCAGCCAGAGAGTTGATCAAATTTCAGGTCCAATGCCACTATAAATGAGCCCCTATGCCACATCTATCATCTCCTTGTTAGAATCAACCTTTTCTCGAGTTAATACATTTGCAACCGTAGCAAAGCCAGAAAGGCCGCTTTCACGCGAGCGAATGTGATCAGGTGAAGCATAATAAAAATTTGGAGGATTCCTTTCAGTGAGACGTTGACCGTATTTTTTGTCTTTGGTAACTTCAAATAATTCAAATAGCAAAATTTCTAATAGGAATTCAATCGCATAGCAAACACTGCTAAATATATTTAAAAATATGAATATTTGTGTACGCCTACTCATCGTTTATTTCACATTTTTACCGCATTTCTTGTTGTCAGTTGTAAAATCAAGTGCCAATTTAAGTGTTGTGCCAATGCCACGGAACAAAACTCACGCACAAGCCTAGAGCTGCACGCTTATTCTTCTGTGAGACCTTGTATTTACGTGTTTTAATTCAAAAGTGTGACACCTTTTTGATTAATTTTCACTTTTGAAACTTTGTTCTTCGAAGTAGTTACGCAAGTATATTTTAAGTGTAATAGCAACACTTTCAGAGTGAGTGTAACCTATTTAATTTCCACAGACACAAAAAAATTGGCCCCGTATATGCATGTTACACTGCAAATGTAATCAAACGGCGTCTTGTGTCTGAAGAGAGTGAACAAACGTTTATTTGATGATTTGAGCAATAAAACCGGTGAATGGTATTCTGTAGGCACTACGTTAGAGTGCCTCGAGTGTGCAGCGGGGGCGAACGAGCGCATCACGTCAATTCACACGTGAGACATGAGCACAATGGTGCAGTTATCTTGGAAAACGAAACGCGCGCGCCCTGCGCACTCGTCTCAGAGGTGATAAGGTGTAGAACGCAAGGCGACGTGTAGGTGCTACAACCGTGTCGTCTTAGCAAAGCGGAAACACTTGCCCTTTCGTGCAAGCGTTGCCTCATCAGCGCAACGCGATAAACCTGTGGTCCTTAGATTTATTATGTATGACGTTTTCTATTAAGAGAAACACGTACACAATATTGACGTGTGGTCAAGGTGCCTCAGATATGCGCAATGATTGCTTTTTAATTGACTATCGCACAAATATGAACGCTGAATCTTGAACAGTATTGGTTGGCGCTGCAGATGGGGTCGGCCGTTTGGAGTATCGTTTGGCCACTTTGGTGCCGCTTAGGCTACCATTAAGGGCGGACATACAGACAAATGTACAGGCAGAGATACAGGCCAACATTTTTGCGTCCAAGGTCCCCAAAAAAGACTATCGCCCTAAAAAAAAGAACAACAGAGACAATCGAATACAGGTTCATATGAGAGGCAGAAGAAGGAGCAGTGGGCTTGGTCGCTGTCGCGATGCAAGGAGGCCTCAAAGCTACCGGTGGAGTGTTCTTCAGCCTCAGAACAAGATTCTCATTGTAGCCCCGTTTGGAGTTCTCGCGCATCAAGAGGACAAACAAGTGAGACAGTGAGAAACTTGAAGGTTGTGGCTTGTGATTATTGCTTAAAAGGTACTTACAAAAATTTTTATCTTGCAATAATAATATTGTTGACAGCCTATTAATGACAATGCGGCACATTGCTTGCTGCAGGACAGGACAGATGGACAATTGCCGTCTCTTTATTACAGACTAGTTTCAGTTTGGCACAGCTCCGAGAACATGAGCCACCGAGTGCCAGCTAGCGTGCAAAATGGTACACATAAATGGGGGTTTGCTGTTGTAAGTAGCACTTGCACAGCAGGTCTGTCGATAGTGAAAGTGGGCGGTGACAATCGACACAAGAATCATGGCGCTTGGGCAAACAGATCACGCTTGGCACTTCTGGCTCAAGAGACAACCCAATACAGCGTAATGTGATTCTTCCTTCTTACACACAGAACACTGACACACGTCCGTGCTGCCTGCATTGTGTGCTCACATTCAATTACTGCAGCATATGCAACACTTGTAGTTGCAGTCAACCTAATCATTGCCGTTTGGGTGCAAAGATTTTCTTGAAGTTTCCTCACGTTCCGCATGTTTACATCAGGCATGGGCACAGCAGTCACTGAATAGCAGCCTGCTAGCTCAAGTGTGGCCGAAGGGCAACAACGACTGTGATGTCAATAAGGTAGGTGCGCCCACTCTGAGATCGGCCACAATACTGGCGCCTGGAAGTTGGGACTCAGTTCCAGGTCCCTTTCAGCGATTCAATGATGCGAGAGGCGGCGTATAGCACTGAATCAACGTTTCTTACAACATTTCTGCCACCATCGGAAGTGCCGCCGCCGCAGTCGGGATTTGATCCCGCCACCTGCGGGTCAGCAGCTGAGTACCTTAGCCACTAGACCACTGCGGTGGGGCCCCGAATGGGGTCGTGAGCGCTCGCCAGCCGCTAGCGCGGCTCTTTTACACTCGCTTGCTGGTGTGCTCGCAAGTGGCAACGTTTGCGCTGTGCCTATTTCGACTTGTTCGGAATCCATAAATGTCATGTTGACCATGCCATAGTGATCAGTAAACAGCCAAGACACTGCTCTGCACCTGGATGCAATGCATAATATGCTTCGACCAACAAACAAGGGGAGAAAGCCTCTTTCTTCTCTGCTCCCCTGACGATGAATGGCGCTAGGCTTTAATACGTGCAAAACCACCGGAAAAAAAACTGCGTTGTGTGTGGATCTCATTTCCGTAGCTACAAGCGTGCTATCAACAGCTTCTTAGCAACTTAGCAAAAAGCTCTACCTAGGGAGGGTGGGTTTCTGAGTGAATGAACTGCCGAATAACTCCGCGTCATTTTAACAAGCACCATTTCCATCCTGCACTATTTCATGAAAACCTTGGTCTATAAATACTTGATTATGTCTTGCCTGTGCCAAGACCTGCTTTAAACCTTTTTGGTATTTTGAAGCCAATGACTGGCTCGAATGAGCACCCTACGCCGATACAGTTTTCTATCTCTATGAATTGCCTCAGTTTTTACAGTTTGGCACAGTGACCTTGCAGTTGAATCACCTTCTGGAGTTATCAGCAGCCTTCTATGTACGAGCATACAAAATAATTCCATGAAACTGGAGAATAAGCTGGATGAGCTGCTAGATGTGGACACCTCAACGTGGTACATGAAATGATTGTTGCTGGCGAAGCCCTTCCTGACACAACTGATCTCATTGGACCCAAAAGTGACTCCCGGATCATTTATTACGTAAGTGGCTATGTGACCCAGAAGATGGCGAAAAAGACGAAGTGCAATGAATGTAGCAGGTTTTTCTTCTGTTGTGTTCCAAGCACCCCTGTGTCACGAGCGAGCCTCCGTACCCGCGAAGGACCGGATGCTGAAACTGCTTCCAGATGTTGACCCCTCCCCTTCCCCCGCTCGGCGCAAATGAGCCACCGTCGTTTCCCCCGGCAGTTCGGCCGCCGCCTCCATCCGAATAGGAATAAACTTGTTTTTAACCATTCGAGGCTGTCTGAGCTTTTTGGACTACCGCGACCAACGCGTACGTCTATGGGCCGACGACAACACCGGACATAACAGTGGCGACGAGGAAGTGGATTTGGACCAACGCTACGCAACGAAATTGACAAGCTACAAGCTATGGCTACGCACGGGCTCACAAATCGGCTACCCGAATTCAACGGCTCATCATGGTCATCGTGGTTTGGACGCCTGCAATTTGACTTCGAGGCTAACAACATCATTGATGCAGCAATGAAGAGGGCCAACCTGCTAACGCTGTGTGGGGAGCAGACATACGACACAGTCTGTGCACTGATTCAGCCACGCACTCCAGCAGCTGTTGACTACGACAACACCGTAGCAGCGCTACAAGAGCACTATGACCCAAGGCCATCGGAGGTCTACTGTCGAGCCCGCTTCCAACGGCGAGACCAACTGGAAGGCGAAAAAGTGGCCGAATACGTAGCGGCTCTCAAAAAGCTCGCTGCTGACTGCAATTTCGGGACGTTGACCACGACAGCTGCAGCTTCTGCGCAGGAGGGAGGATCGACTGCTACACCTGCTAACGCCACTATGCTCCCCTTGGACGTTATGTTGCGTGACCGTTTTGTGTGCGGACTGCGTGACGCAGGCCTACAACAACGCCTGTTCGCGGAGACGGGTCTCACCTTCTCCAAAGCCTACGACATCGCCCAACGAGCGGAGAGCGCCGGTCACCAGCAGAGGGATATTCGACGGAACGTCGAGCCGGTGCATCACACCAGTCAGCAGTCAGGTCATTCCACGTCTAAGGCGAAATCAAGCACAAAGACATAGCGCTGTTGACGACGCGAGGACATGCACGATCCCCAGGTATGTAGATACAAGACAGCGACCTGCAATTTTTGCCAAAAACTGGGACACATTGAAAGCGCATGCATCTCGAAGCGCGAAAAGCTCGGACCGAAGACTTCAGTGCAACGGAACAACAATGTCGACGCACAGGAGGGCCAGACGCAAGATACAAGCCGAACAGCACTAACGTCATCGGTACTATATGACTTAAACGCCGTTGTGAACCTCGGAACGACACCGAAGATTACAACTGAAATAATGGTACTCCAGCGCCCTATTAAGTTTCAGGTGGATTCCGGAGCAGCACCTACGCTCATCAGCGAGGACACTTTTCGCGCTACTTGGCGTGAAAACGAGCCAGCTGTCCAGCAAGACGACACGCAGCTGAGAACGTGGTCCGGACATTCCCTTCCACTGCTGGGCTGTGCCAACGTAGACGAGTACTACAACGCGCAGACCCATCAGCACCCCTTGTTAGTCGTCCACGGTACTGGATCAAGCCTTTTAGGATGAAATTGGTTCACTCCCCTTGGAGTGGTCATTGGCGCAGTTCACCACACACTCAGTTATCCGTAGAGTGGAGCAGGTTCAAGATAAGTACAAAGCGGTTTTCTCCGAAGAAATACCAGGGAACAACGGACCTCCACACATTGGAGCTGCGGGAGGATGCGACGCCAAAATTTTTGAAAGCTAGGTCGGTGCCTTTCGCCCTACGAACATCAGTCGAGAATGAGCTTGACCAACTGCAGGAACAAGGGATCATCGAACCGACGCAACATTCGGAATGGGCGACACCACTCGTTGTCGTCCGAAAGAAGAACGGTATCCTACGCCTCTGCGGAGACTACCGGAGCACTGTCAACCTGGCGACAAAAGCATCTTCCTACCCACTGCCGACACCGGAAGAGTTTTTTAGCACGCTTCGTGGTGGAAAAGTCTTCAGCACCTTGGACTTCACACAAGCCTACCAGCAGCTGAAGGTGTGCGAATCAACGTCTGAACTGCTAACAATAAACACTATTAAGGGTCTTTACAAAGTTAAAAGGCTACCATTCGGAATATCTGCAGCGCCAGCAATCTTCCAAAAATTTATAGAGTCTACACTTAGCGGGATCCCAGTTGTTTGCGTCTACTTGGCCGATGTTATTGTCGGTGACGCCTCCAATCAAGAGCACACAGAACGCTTGGAGCACATTTTGGAAAGGCTAGCAAATGGGAATTTCCGCATCAGTAAAGAAAAATGTGTTTTTGCAGTGCCTGAAGTGAACTTTCTTGGACATTGAATTGACGCGCAGGGTATCCATCCCACTGAAGACAAAGTGCGTGCAATCACCGAAGCACGAGCGCCTACTAACAAGCAAGAACTGCAGTCGTTTTGGGGGCTATTGACGTTCTACGACCGGTTCTTAGAATATCGAGCTACAGTGGCCAACGATCTACATCAGCTCCTGCAGAAAGAAGTCCAATGGACTTGGTCGCCACGCCACCAAGAGTCATTTGTTGCCCTTAAGCAACTACTTCGCAAGTCTACTGTTCTGCGACACTACGACGAAAGGAGACCCCTACTGCTAGCCTGTGACGCATCACCATACGGAGTGAGAGCAGTCCTCTCCCAAGTTGACGACCAGGGACGGGAAGCCCCGATCGCTTTTGCTTCGCGCACCCTATCGCAGGCAGAGAGGAATTATTCCCAGCTAGATAAAAAGGGACTTGCCAGCGTCTACGCAGCAGATCACTTTCGGCAGTACATTACCGGCAGAAAAGTGACTTTCATAACAGATCACCGGCCCTTATTGGGTATTATGGGTCCCCAGAAGCCAATGCCACAGACATTGTGGACGCGAATGACACGATGGTGCATCAAGATGTCGGCGTACGATTACGAACTCGTACATCGCACGGGGAAGAAACACCAGAACGCCGACGCACTAAGCCTGCCTGCCGCTGGACTCCACAATAGATGAACCACCCCCGCCGGGTGATATACTCATGTTCGAGGCGCTGCCGAACCCTCCGCTAACAGCTGACACGGTAGCAGCATCAACGCAGGAGTGCACTGTCTTGAAGGAAGTCTGCGCAGCTATACAAGAAGGCAACGTACAGAAGCTAAACGGTGAACACTTCAACGCTTACCGCAAGCGAGGTGCGGAGTTGAGCACTCCTCGCGGTTGCGTCACCTTGGGATCAAGAGTCGTGATTTCCCGTAGCACTTCGCGAACAGGCCATGTCGCTTGTCCACGCAGGTCATCGAGGCATTGTCGCCATGTAAAAGTGCGCCAGAAGCTATATGTGGTGGCGTGGTATCGACAATGATATAGAATTAACAGTTCACGATTGCCAGCCTTGCCATTGCAACCACAGAAGCCCGCCAAGAGCCCCTATTCCTGAATGGGAAAGACCAGACACGCCTTGGCACACCCTGCACATTGATTTTGCTGGACCTATCGAAGGGTGTTCGTTCCTGATGGTTGTAGACGCATACACCAAGTGGATGGAGGTAAAACAAATGGCTACAACGACATCGGCAGCAGTTCTGCGGTCGTTGTTTGCAACGTTTGGCCTACCGCTCAAGGTGGTCTCGGACAACAGCACTCCGTTTGTGTCTACGGAGATTCCCAAGTTTTACAGCGACAACGGCGTCTCGTCTGTTACATCAGCTCCTTACCAGCCGGCTACGAACGGACAAGCCGAGCGCTACGTGGCTAAGCTAAAGCGTGCCTTTACTAAAGACCAGACTGGAACAATGCAACGCCGTATCGCGCGCTTTCACTTCAGAAAGCACAACACTGTTCAAAGCAGTACTGATCAAACGCCAGCGAAATTGATGTTCGGACGAGAAATGAGAACCCAGCTGACAGCAGTTGTCCCGGAGCCCTCAGCGAAAGCACCGTCGGAGGAAGAAAAGCTCCCGCATAGCAGGAGAATTGAAAGTGGACAGCGCATGTACGCCCGCCATTTCCACAGAAAGCCCGGCTGGGTTGAAGCGACGGCACTCAAACGCATAGGTTTGCGGTCATGGCTCGTCGACGTTGGTGGAAAGGCCACACGCCGCCACGTTAATGAGCTACGCCGTTCAGGTAATTTGCCAAGGGAACCTCCCATTCAAGCAGCCACCTCGACGGAAGCTTCGTTCCACTTAGCCTGGCATCTCGGACCAGATCTCGCATCTCGCACCGCCTGCCGGCCCTGAACACAAGAGGAACGACACCCAGCGAGCGGAGGCTTCTCTTCCTTGTGCGTCCAGAGCGTCCACGCGCCCACGGCGGCCCCCAGATCGCTTTCCAAGTGACAAGCTAAGGAGGGAGGAGATGTTGTGTTCCTTGCACCCCTGTGTCACGAGCGAGCCTCCGAACCCGCGAAAGACCGGATGCTGAAACTGCTTCCAGATGTTGACTCCTCCCCTTCCCCCGCTCGGCGCAAACGAGCCACCGTCTTTTCCCCCGGCAGTTCGGCCGCCGCCTCCATCCGAATAGGAATAAACTCGTTTTTAACCGCTCGAGGCTGTCTGAGCTTTTTGGACTACCGCGACCAACGCGTACGTCTATGGGCCGACGACAACACCGGACATAACATCTTCGCTCTGAGAATTCTAGCGATCTTCTAGAAGAATCATGCTTCACACGTTATATAGACAGAGGTTGCCTTCTGTACCCTTCCGAGTCCTTAACAGACCTGGTCAAAGCGATGTAAGATGCATTCACCTACCGCTTCAGTTTCTACAAGTTGAAAAGTGACAAGATGACAGACGTTATCCCTTGCCTGTGTGTGGAGAGGTTAAATATGGTCGGCTGTGAACACCACAAACTGGAAGTGACATATAAGATATTTGAATTCTTTACACTGAGCAGAATGCATTTTCTTTTTGTGGAGAAATTGCGTCTAATCAAAAAAGAGAGAAAAAATGAGGTGCTTGAGGTTGAGGCGTACGACTTAACTGTCCTAATGTTAACTCAGCCAACAAGGTTTTATTTTAAGAGTTTCTGCATTACTCACAGCGTTCTTTCGCACGAGTTTACTATTGTCTTGTTCACATTATTACAAATTTCCCAATAACATCTGTTCTGTCATTGTCTGGCTGTCTTTGACATACGCAGAAATGAACATTTTGGGAACTGGTTTGTGACTGTACCTATGTTTGCCCATTAAGTCTCAATATCAGGTACGTATGTGTGCTCATTGTATCATCGTATTTTTACTATTCTTTTTCATTGCCTTATTCACTTGCTCTAGCTGTTTCGTATAACTTGCAGTTCTCTACAACCTTATCGCATAAATTTTGTTCATTTTTCATGTAGTTTTTTGCTTCCGTGAAAACAAATGTTTTGCTTGAAATATTCTACCTTGAGTGTGCAAGTCATAAAAATAACAGTCGCCGATACCTCTACTTCCATTGAGACGTCACGGAGACACCGCGGTATAAGTGAAAACTGCACAGACTTTCTTTTGGTGTCAAGCTCACGGCAAGTCGTTTTTCATAGCTGATATACTAAGAAGTTAATTCAAAACACTAGTTTTCAGTGCCAATACACGCTTTGCAGCGCACCGCTAGAATTGTGACAGGTAGACTTTGTTATAATCCACAGGGTAGTGTGAAATATTTCCAACAAAAAACGACTGCTACGTGCGAGAAGGGGCATCTCGAAAGCGACCGCAGTGCCGCCGCATCTGAATGAATTCTCACTCGCTCTCCGGTGCACCTATGCTGACATCTCTCCTTCTAGCCACCATACTACACTGTATGCTACACACATACTACACGTTCTGAAAAACGGAGGAAGCGTCAAAGCAGTGAAGAGGAAACTTGGGATAGGCAAAAATTGGATGTATACACTAAGGGACAAAGAAGGCAAAATAACTACCAATATAGATAAGATAGTTAAAATAGCGGAGGAGTTTTACAGAGATCTGTACAGTAGCCGGGAACCCCACGACTTTAATACTATAAGAACTAGCATTACCCAGACGACACCCCCCAGTAATGATAGAAGAAGTCAGAAAAGCTTTGGAGAGAATGCAAAGAGGCAAAGCTGATGAGGATCAGGTAACATCAGATCTGCTGAAAAATGGAGGACAGATTGCGTTAGAAAAATTAGCCACCCTGTTTACGAGGTGTCTTCTGACGGGAAGAGTACCAGAGTCTTGGAAAAACGCTAACATCATCTTACTACATAAGAAAGGAGATGACAAGGACTTGAAGAATTACAGGCCGATTAGCTTGCTCTCTGTAGTATGCAAGCTATTTACAAAAGTAATCGCTAACAGAGCAAAGTAAACATTAGAATTCAATCAACCAAAGGAACAAGCAGGATCTCGAACAGGCTACTCAACAATCGACCACATTCATACTATCAATCAGGTAATAGAGAAATGCTCAGAATATAACCAACCACTATACATAGCCTTCATAGATTACGAGAATTTGTTTGATTCAGTAGAAATATCAGCCGTCACGCAGACACTGCGGAATCAGGGGGTTGATGAAGTATATATAAACATCCTGGAAGAAATCTACAGGGGATCAACTGCTACCATAGTGCTTCATAAAGAAAGAAACAGAATACCGATCAAGAAAGGTGTAAGGCAGGGGGACACAATCTCCCCAATGCTATTTACCGCGTGCTTACAGGAGGTTTTCAGAAGCCTAGAATGGCAACAGTTAGGAATAAGAGTTATTGGAGAGTACCTTAGTAACCTGCACTTCGCCGATGACATTGCATTGCTGAGTAACTCAGGGGACGAATTGCAACTCATGATTACAGAGTTAGACAAGGAGAGCAAAAAGGTATGTCTAAAAATGAATCTGCAGAAAACGAAAGTAATGTACAACAACATCGCAAAAGAGCAGCGTTTCGAGATAGGTAATAGTGCACCTCAAGTTGTAAAAGACTATGTCTACTTAGGCCAGGTAATAACCGCGGAGCCGAACCACGAGATTGAAGTAACAAGAAGAATAAGAATAAGGTGGGGCACATATGGCAAGCACTCTGAAATTATGACAGGTAGATTGCCACTATACCTCAAGAGAAAGGTATGCAACAGCTGTATCTTGCCGGTACTTAGCTACGGAGCAGAAACCTGGAGACTCACAAAGAGGGTTCAACTTAAATTAAGGACGACGCAGCGAGCAATGGAAAGAAAAATGGTAGGTGTAACCTTAAGAGACAAGAAGAGAGCAGAGTGGATTAGGGGACAAACGGGAGTTAAGGATATCATAGCTGCAATAAAAAAGAGGAAATGGACATGGGCCAGGCATGTAGCACGTAGACAGGATAACCGCTGGTCATTAAGGGTCACCAACTGGATTCCCAGAGAAGGGAAGCGGGGTAGGGGGAGACAGAAGGTTAGGTGGGCAGATGAGATTAAGAAGTTTGCGGGTATAAATTGGCAACAGCAAGCACAGGACTCGGTTAACTGGCGGAACACGGGAGAGGCCTTCTATCTCTATCTATCTATCTATCTATCTATCTATCTATCTTCTATATCTATCTATCTATCTATCTATCGAGTCGCCTACGTTAGGATGCCCTCACGATCACCCCCTTAACTTAGGGTTTACGAAATACTTTGCAAGAAGTGCCAAATGTTCGTGAAACGCCAATGCTTGTTCCAGTGTTGACTATCCAATTTCTTGCATATATTTAGCGCCACTTCATAATGTTTCACTCAATGAAAAGTTACAACAAAATCACCTTGCATAGCACTGATTCCCAAGTTACGTGGGATCTGCGTCTTTTTTTTTGCGGGCTATAGCGGACGGCGAGTTGTATGCCATGAAATGATCTTCATTTGGTATTGCAAAGCGCCAGTAGTGTGAAAGCAATCGAGTAGTTCTTTTACAATAAAGCAATATGTAAAAAACACTCCGAGATTGTAGGAAAATAATAGTTGGCCTCGCCCGGCTCGGCCTCCTGCAGGCTCCGCAGCGCTTGCGGAGCGCAAGGATTGAGCTCAAATGCGCCCACTCGCAGAGCAGCACACCATGCGGGAACTGCCGGCAGTCATCAGCTGCGGGGCCATCTCCTAGTTCACGCTCAGCACACTAAGCAGTATATTTCTAGACACTGTGCACCTGCCATCAAAGCAGCCGCCATATTGCCCTAGCGCAATGATGATGAGAGTCCTCTTAGGGCCCTCTCAAGGTTAGATAAGTTAGTCCGCAACACCACCGCTACCGTTATTTTTGTTGCACGGTCAATGGTAGAGTTTTCCTTCTCTAAGTGGTAGTATACAGGTGTTCCGTGGTTTAGTTTTTTCGTGTTAACGTTTGCTTATATTCTTTTTACGTGCTTACCACAAGTGTGACCATTAGCCAGGCATACAGCACACCGCTAGCCCTTCAGTGACAATGGTTTTGATGCGGTAATGACAATCCAGTGGTGTAAACGTAGTAAGTTACAACGCGGGTCGTGCGAGTGAAATAAGAGATGACCTCGCACGAGACGGTGTTCTTTTGTGAGCGATGGTAGTCGCTGTTGGTATCGCGGCCGCTCTTGAACTTGAGTAAAGGAACTCGCGCTACAGAGCGCGAATATACTATAACATTGTAGCACGCTGTGCCTACACACTTCACTGCTTCAGATGCGTCTCGCAATTCGCCTCGTGGGTCACCTTGCGGTCAATGTGTGTGCAACAATTGTGTTAGCGCTGTGGCTATGGCGGTGACTATTTCCTTGGATTTGGAATACTCTTTTCACGAAGGTGAGTGAGAGTGCTAGTACTTACCTGCTGTGCACAGCTGTTACAAGAAGTGTATTCTGTGGTGCTTTTCTCACGACCAAGGAGAATCATGTGGACGAGAAAGGCATACTGCATGCGTACGTAATTCCGTCCTACTTCTAAGTCCTGGCATAGCCATGCATGTGGTTGCATGTGATTGCATGCAATAAAATGCGATTCAGAATTCAGTTTAACTGACAGAAGCCACTGGTTTACATTACAGAAAAGTTTAGTTATGAAGATGTTCAAAACGTTTCGGATGACTGTAACCCAGTCTGGCAAATAAACGCTCGGTGAAACTCTGCAGCCTCATTTGCTCTGTGCTTTCACCAGCCTTATTTGGTGTCATGTGATTATGCTGAGGGCGCGGGTTCGACTCCTGGTCATGGCGGCCATATGTGGATTGGAGGGAAAATGCAAGGAACACCCATGTGCCGATGTTTGGGTTCACGCCAAAATACCTTTAGTGAGTCGAAATTGATCCGCAGACCTTCACGACGGCGTACCTTGTAATCATATGGCGGTAGCAGCACGCTTGACTCCAGCCATTGTATTTGATCGTGCTTTCAAGCAAGAGAGAGAATAAAATGAGGGAAAGGCAGGGAGGTTAAAAACTGTGCAGTGAGATCACGTTTCCTAGATTGTTGGAAAATTACTGTGATGTTTTTTGTGCGTGTCGTTGACTTGATGAGTGCTATTGGTGGCGTGCGAAACTAGAAATGCATTTGCATACCATGTATGATGACACCAAAAAAAATCCAATATTTGTGTACAGTCTAAGGTAATCAATAAAGCAAGACTGTTTAGGGAAGCAGAGCTCTTTGTATTTCTGACAAATTGTAGTATGAAAGAACCGGTGAATGGTATTCCGTAGGAATTGCCTTAGAGTGCCTCGAGTGTGCAGCGGGGCCGAACGAGCGAATGAAGTCACGCCACACGTGAAACATGAGCACTATCTGGCATTTATCTTGGAAAACGAAGCGCGCGTACCCAGCGCGCCCGTCTCGGAGGTGATAAGGTGTAGAACGCAAAGTGACGGGTAGGTGCCCACGAGTGTTGAAGCTTGGGCGAGTTGGTTCGTCGTACTTGAACTGGTATAGCGCATTACGGGGAAGAAGAAACGGCCGAGCAGACTGACACAAGAGGACAGAGCGCCACCACCGTGTCGTCTTGGCAAAGTGTTGGAAACACTTGCCGTTTCGTGCTAGCATTGCCTAGTCAGCGCAACGTGATAAGTGCTACGGTTTCTATAATTAGTTGTGTATGCTTCTTCTAGCAAGAGACGCACATACAGAATATTGCCGTGGTTTATGCTGCCTAAAATATGCACAATAATTGCTTTTTGATTGACAATCACACAAGTATGAAAGCGGAATTGAAGGCAACATTGGTGGGCGCTGCGGATCGGGTTGGCTGTTTTGAGTATCGTTTGGACACATTGGTGCAGTTAAGGGTACCGTTATGGGCTGACGAATAGACAGACAGGCCAAAACGTTTGCGTCGAAGGTCCCCAACAAAGGCTATCGTCTTTGAAAAAAAAAAGGTTTTACTCTACACCAATAAAACAAAAGAACAAATGTTCCTCCTGCATTGTTTGCATCAATCCTGGGTGAAATAATCGCTCGCAACTGGCCGCGACCGGCTATGCTCGGCGTGCGCATGCGCGTGATCAAGACTCCTGTGGTGTACGAGAAACTCGAACACTGAAGGAGAAAAATTGCTCCTTTGGTCTTCGGCGCGACAGGGCGTGACGGGTAAGGTGCCCGAAAAGGAAAAGGTTGCTGCGGCGAAAAAAACAGGGAGCCCGTTTCTCCATTCTTGCTTCCATTTTTTAGAGTGATATGAGCGAGACACTTCTCAGAATTTTTGAATTGAAATATTGGCAAATTTAAACACGTGCACAGCGGCACTATATTATCGAATAAGGGAATTCTGCAAATATGAGTAAAATTTTCCTGCTAATCTGCTACGATGTAGAGTATGAAAATTAATGTAAAGCGCGCAATAATTATACTTCTATCATCATGCACTTAATCACACGCCTATCTTCATATCACATGAAAAATAAATGCCCCTCAGGAAAGTATTCTAAACTTTTCTCGCGCGTAATAGGAACCACTATTCTTCTATGGTGGTCACATTTCGCACTGATTTGGTCGAAGTCAAGGTGGTGTCAACAGCCCACTGGACGCTTATTCATGACCCATCGACCCATGAACGTTACAGATTCGTGAAATATGTACGCGTATTCACAATGTGTGCGCAAGTAACCAGCATCACGTGCTCGGGAAACATATCAACATACCTCAGTTTATGTTGGTAATGCGTGTAGTGCATTTAGCTTACGTCCTTTCATCAGCATGATTCGCAAAACATAGATTTCCAAAATACGGAGGGTATTGCTTTTTTTTTCTTTTTTAAAACACGGAATACTTCGTCAATCTTTTTGTATTGTTTGAAATTCGGATTTGAAGCTCCATCTTCAGCAAATTCGTTGCCTTCACACTCATTTTTGGGCTTGTTTATGCCGCAAACGCTTTAGTCTTTATATTATGTAAGCATTTTTAACTTTAAGTGCACTGCATCGAATAATAGTAACAAACCGATACTTTCGGACAAGTTTCTGCTATTTAAACGTGTACGAGGCAGGCAGTATTAGAGCAATAACTGTGTCAACTCCGCTTGTCGTTATTATCCGCATACCTGACATGCAACATTCTGTTTGAAAAATCTTGTTGCACCATCAGTATGCTTTAAAACTACCATATTATTATGTTTTTGTCACTATATATATCGTCAGAACTTTAACTCTATAGCGCTGAAGAGCTCATTTCGCAGTAATTCTGGCACCAGCGTCGTTCGTTATGAGTCAAAATATTGTGCGGGACCGGAAAATCAAGAAAGATGCAAATAAAAGTGAAAACATTTTGTTTCTAAGTGAGGATTGAACCAGGTTGTTTGCAAGCAGTTGTCGTTCCACACAGCGAAACTTATGCTTGCACACTCGGTTAATATTGATACGTGTATGGAACTGTCGCTGTGACACAAGCACTGAAATGACACCCAGAAGGAGGAAGACTACAACGTGTTTGTTGTGGGTTGGATTATCGAGCTTCCCCGCTGGCCAGCAGTACTGTGTGCTCTGTACGGCGTTAGCAATATCCGCTGTAAGCGAATATATCTTCCCCGTAACAATATAACTTCATCTGCTTGGAATTTTAGAGAAATTAATTTCTCTGCTTTACAAACACACGTGTCCTGTATACATGCTTCACTTTACAATATGGAATACCACAGTAATAATGTGTATTACAACCTTACATCGCCATTGGACGTCAGAACATGTGATTATCATAATGACTTCATGGGTAAAATCTGGTCACCCGCTACAAAAGGCACACACGTTACTGCGCCTATTCTGTTAAGGCCACGTATTACGTGCATAGCAAGTTCGCCCGTGATATACAGGACGCTAAGCAAAACACGGAATGAGCCATATGCGAAAGTTTCACTCACACAAGCCACTGTAAACTTTATTGATTAGAATGTAGTAATGCACAATTCAAGCTTCTCGAGTAACATTTATTTATTTATTTGATTTGCATGAGCGGATACACAACGGCACAGAGTAAAGAGGGAGCGAACAAGCTGACAACTGCCACTTAAAGGGGCTCGCTTTTTTGGGGATAGGAAAAAGCAGAGCAAAGGAACATAAGAGGGGAGAAAGAGGAAAGAAAAGTGGAAAGTAAAGAAAACAATGATGAAGACTAACACAAGTATAAATAAAACAAATTTAAAATTCCGACTATAGACGGGTGGCCTGTTTTATTTGGTTTTTATATAAAGTTAAGGAAAGCTCGGTGGTCCTGGTCGCATCGGAAAGCACAACTTCTCACAAAGAGGTAATCATTTGGGATCTTGCACTGAAGTTTCAGGAGTTTATATTCCTTATTCAGCAAAGAGCGCTGCGTAGAAAATGAGGCACAGTGCACTGTGAGAAGCTCAAGTGTTTCGCAGAAATCACCAGCTGCGTACAAATGACTGTCAACACGCCCTTGACGGTGTATTCGTTCACGCGCGAGCACAGAGCCCAGTCATATTTTGTATAACAGCACTCTCGAACGACTAGGCAAGCCACGGCCACGCACACGGGGAGTAACATTGTACAATAAAAAGTATGCAGCAATTGGTTGAGGGAGAGAGTAATAGAGAGGAAAGGCGGTGATGTTAGCCAAGCTTAGATCGGTTGGCTGCCCTACACTAGGGGGTTATACTACGAAGTACACCATAGAGACAGGATATCGCTATCGCCAGCTCGTGAAGATGAAGCTTAAGGGTCTCCTAATGTTTGCGGCGAAAGCTGTTATTAGATCACAACAAGGGTTGCGTGTGCCGTAGTAGTTCGCCACTGCAGCCGGTGTCCGTAACCAATATCGCACAAAAAAACGAAGTAAATAAAAAAACTTGACGAACCTAACAGGACTCGAAGACGGGTCTCCTGCATGCCAGCCAAGTATTCTACCGCAGAGCGATGCCGGTGCTTGAAATTCTTATGCAAACGGTCCTTATGTAGGCTTGATTCCGGAAAAGATATCGTGTTAATATGAATCGTAAAGTGGTTCAGAACAGCAAGAGAACAGCATGGTGTCACAAAATACGAAGTGTGTAAAGAGTGGGACGTCAAAGTTTTCAACCCATTAAAAAAGCTTCGTTTGCTTGTTGCCTGTCAAATTTGAGACAAAGTCAATGCGACGCATTCGCCAAGAAAACTTGGATTAGCCTATATATATTAACTACACAATATTTTTCATCCCATTCGTCTAATTTTTCAAAAAAGCAAAAAGAAATCGGAAATCATTTTGCAAATATAAATAAATACAGATGAGAAAAGCTTCAAGCAGAGTTATTCATCGTCGTCAGCTACGGGATAAAAAATGTGCAAAATTGATTGATAGTGCAGCGAGTACCAAGCACCTTCGAAGAATGACGAAGTGTGGCGTACTGAATGCCTCTATGCGGTAAAAAGCTGCCCCCCTACTACCCAAAAATTGTGATGATTCATAGAGTAGTGAGTAACCTACAAGCGTGCTTCAAGTAGTTACCCAAAGTGTAGCCACTCTTCCTGCTTTTACTGTGACTGTGCTGCGCGTTCCGAGCAGGCCTAATGGTTTTTCTGCCTTCAACACGACGTATGTATACGCTGACGACATTGCATTTTCACCTACATCTGCAGATTTACATACAGTATATCAGAATCTTCTGATGTATAGGAACGCCCTGCACACGTGGTTGGACGACAATAACTAGGCTTATTGTAGTTTCCCCCGTGATGTCCCGGTGCAGATTTCTGTACTTTGCAGACAGGACATTGCCCCGCAGGTGGAATTGGTGTAGTATTTAGGAGTAACTTATACCAGACATCTAAATTGGTGTTCGCACATAGAATATATAGAAAACATGGCAGCTATATGAGCACGTGTAGTAGGGATGCTTCGTGCGCTCAGTAGTAAACAATCTGGATTAGGTCGTAATGTACTATTCGTGATATATTTTATGTACATTCACCTAATATTAGAGTTTGGCTGTGTCTTGTTTTCTGCAGCATTTGCTTACAATCTTCAACCACTGCTACTTCTAGAATGCGATTCATTGTGGTTATGATTGAGATTCATAAATTGCTCGCAAATAATATTTTATATAAAGAAGCGCAGCAATATTCTCTTCCAACAAGGTTCTCAATACAGTTTATATCTTTCTAAAAATATATGTACCACTACAGAGAACGTCGTGGCAAGTTTTCCATAAGGAGATAACTTCTTTTTTTAACCAACAGTGGTCTAGATTAAGGCTGCCACAAGTCATCGTCATACAGAAGTTCTTGGAAAGAATACAAGTAAACCTTCGTGAAGTGTTGCTGCTAAAGGGGCCTATATAAACATTAGGAATAAATTTTGACAATATATTTCCTAAAAATGTAAAGGTCTTTACAGTAGGTATTCAAACGTCCTTTTGAGAGACTACCTGGGATGTTTAGAATTGAACATTGTAATAGCAACTAATGCTTCGGTTCGTAAAGAAACGGCAGGAATCGAGGTTCCCCCGTCAGTTTTTCTTGAACTTTTGGACCTCCTCCTGTACTATTGCAACCTTTTAACCGAGTGCAAAATACGTAATAAACTTGACTTAACTTGAGTGAGAATTCTAACCTCGGCTCCTTCTTGTTTTTTTAATTTGTTAATTTATTTCTATACCAATGTTTCTCGCAGAATTGTTTGAAAATAGCCTTAGCATTACCCAATTGCCCATGTCAGTAACAGATGTTGTGTGCAGACTGCCTGTATGTTTGTTTTCATTACCTGCACCTAATATATCGAATGCTTTAAAATGTTTCTTGCTCTTGTCCTAAAACATTTGTCTCATTCGCTCGTCAAACATATTGTTTGGGTGAGTTGGTGAGTCATTATGATTTGAAATGCGAGTGATACGCAGAGAGTGATAGCTAAAAGATGAAGAAGCGCTTGCTACGTAGTGAAAGTTTAAAGAAAGGTGTTATCGAAAGTTTTATCGAATGTGCTAAAACTTTCGTCTGTCAGTATACAGGGTGTCCCACATAACTTGAGCAAAGAATTTCAAAACGAAACACACTACAGGTGCAAATTAAAGCAAATGCATACGGCTCACACTAGCCTGGAAGTACTCGGTCTATTTTAGTTTCTCCCCACACTAAATATATATTAATTTTTATTCGCCTAATTTCTCAAGTATGCGCTGGAAAGCCAAAATATGAACACTGAAATGTAGAGCACCTTCAGAAACCACCGACTAAAATGTTTCCTGAGTTTATTGGCCACCAAACTATGACATCGCACCATTACATGCTTTAGGCGAAGCTTCTTCTGAGGCTTCAGATCAAATTATGTTGTTAGCTGGTGTCTTCAAGTTACCTGACCATCACTAAGGCGATAATACTTGTGTATTATAAACAATTAGTCACAATAACAGAAGAATTAAGACCATTATTGATACTTGCGGTCTAGTACAGGACGTGGCTGAGCCAGCCCGTGAAAATAGTAGTTGAGGCGTCTTGTTCTGCAACTCGCCACATTTCGAATAATAAGCATCTATCATTCAAAGCTTAGGTGACCACCGGGCGGAAGTCGTAACTATAAAAAAAATAATTCATTGCCTGAAGCACTGCAGAAGCAGAACAATATTTTTCTTTGACCGAGGCCATTGTGTTAGGATAAATGAAAAACTGTATAGTTACCTACCAGGTCTTCGAATGCCTGGCAGATGTTATGTATGTGCATGAATGGTGGCGTCTGTTCAAGACAAGTTGTATGATCTTATTAATGCATACGTGCCAAGTGCCGCTTCTTCCAAAAGGAAAAAAAATGAGCAAAGCAATACGGTTACATCCCGACTATGGCAGCTAATCAACTAAAGAAAAAGGTTAATCGCAAAATTTCAGTGGCAAACATTTTGGTCTGTCTGCCTGCCTGTCTGTCTGTCTGTCTGTCTGTCTGTCTGTCTGTCTGTCTGTCTGTCTGTCTGTCTGTCTGTCTGTCTGTCTGTCTGTCTGTCCGCCCTAGCGATACCTCAAACGGCACCAAGCGGCCAACCACATCCGCAGCGACCAACAATATTGCTCAAGGTTTAGCATTCATAGTTGTGCGATTGTCAATTAAAAAGCAATTATTACGCATATCTGAGGCGCCACAACAACGCTTTATGTTTTCTATGTCGTGTAGAGGTGTTTTGCACAGTGGCGTCCTTTGTTAGGGCGAACACAGCTCAGTATGGCAGCATAGAGTTACTGTAAATGCTACCTTAAGTAGCATATACAAAAACTCTAAAGTCAGAATATGCAGTAACTCTATGGCAGCGCTCTGTGGAGCGCCAGTGCTGCTGGCGCGGCCGCGCATGAAATCCAAATGGCGCAGGTGGTTCCTTATTTGCATGTTATCTGCAAATTTCATCGAAAGACGATAGCCTTGCGTGTGGACAGAGTGAACAAAACATTTATTTGATGTTCTGCGCAAGAAATTTGGTGAATTGTATTCTGGAGGCGCTGCGTAAGAGCACTTTGAGCGTGCAGTGGAGGCGAACGAATGCATCACGTCACGTCACACGTCTGATATGAGCACCATCTGGCAGTTTTCTTGGAAAACGAAGCGCGTGGCTCTGAGACGGGTGTGCGCGCCTGTCTCGGAGGTGATAAGGTGTAGAACACATTACGACGGGTAAGTGCCACCACCGTCTAGTGTTCGCAAAGCGTAGGAAACACACGCCTTTTCTTGCAAGCGTGGCATGGTCAGCGCAGCGTGATAAGCGCTATGGTCCTCTAAATTACTTATGTATGCCTTTTCTAGTAAAAGGCGCACACGCAGGATACATACGTGTAGTTATGGTGCCCCAGACATGCGCAATTATTGCTTTTTTATTGGCAATATCACAAGTGTGAACGCTAAATCTTGAGCAACGGTGGTGGGCGCTGCGGATGAGATCGGCCGTTTCAAGTACCCGGTGCCGTTAAAAGTAGAAAAACAGACAAACGTGCAGACGAATAGACAGACAGACAGACCAAAGTGTTTGCGTCGAAAGTCCCAAAGAAAGGACTGAATCTAAATGTTACACTGTAAATGTCGTCTAAAGACGGTAGTCTTGCGTCTGGAGAGAGTGAACAAAACGTTTATTTCATGTTCTGCGCAAGAAAATTGGTGAATGGTATTCTGCAGGCGCTGCGTTAGAGTGCCTCGATCGTGTGGCGGAGGAGAACGAGTGCATCCAGGCACGTTAGACACAAGTACTATCTGGCAGTTATCTTCGAAAACGAAGGCGTGCAGCCCGCGGAGAAAGATGCGTGCCAGTTTCGAAGGTGATAAGGTGTAGAACGCAAAGCGACGGGCAGGTTCCACCACCGAGACGTCGTAGCAAAGCGTTGGAAACACCTTTTTGAGCTTCGCGTTGCACTGTCAGCGCAGCGCGATTAAACGCTACATTCCTTTGAGTTACTTGTGTGTGCCTCTTCTAGTATAAAGGCAGACAAAGAAAACATTGAAGCGCTGTGGTGGCGCTTCATATATGCGCAATGATTGCTTTTTAATTGAAAACCGCACAATTATTAACGCTAAACCTCGAGCAATATTAGTGAGCGCTGCAGATGAGGTTGGCCGTTTGGTGCCGTTTGAGCTATTGTTAGGGCGGACAAACAGACAAATTACAGACAGACAGACAGACAGACAGACAGACAGACAGACAGACAGACAGACAGACAGACAGACAGACAGACAGACAGAGCAATATATTTCCGTTGAAGTTGCCCAAGAAAGACTATCATCTTTAAAAAGTTATTCGCAAACTTCCAGTGAACAAAACAGGCTTCTCGCTATTAAAAGCTATTCCAGATTACTCAAGAATTCAGAAAAAGGGTATAAAATCGCCAGGGACATTTATTTAAAAAAACGAATGGTAGAATAAGAACTAACCCCAAGAAATTCTGGCAATACTATAAGTGCTGTGGTTCATACAGTATTCATATAAATGAAATTTTTTATAACTACTAAAATATTATATACGCTGGAGAGAAGATGAACTGCCTTACAAATATTATACAGGATTCTTCATATTCTCCCAACTACACTAGCGTATCTCCAGTAAGCCAAATGCAGGTCAGTGTAAGAGAGAGAGAGAGAGATAAAGATGCAAGGAAAGACAGGGAGGTTAACTTGACGCACATCCGGTTTGCTACCCTGCACTGGGGAGGGGATAAAGGGGAGAAAAGAGGTTGCAGAAAGATGAGAAGGTACACACAATCACGAGCACACTCGGGGAGCACACACAGTTTACAGGCGGTCGCTCAGGTTTGTTGACTTAAAGTAAAGTAGCAGTGCTTTAGTTGCTTTCTGCGCAACTGAGGCAGATTCCCAAGGTGTTAGTATCTTCTGCACACAAAATGGTCCGCGGTCAAGTCAATTCAAAACCATCCGTAGCTGGCATCGCTGTGTGTCGTAGCAAGCGCAGCTGCACAGGACGTGTTCGATGGTCTCTTCATCTCCGCAGTAATCACATGTAGGAGTGTCTGCCATACCAATGCGAAAGGAGTACGCCTTTGTGAATGCAACACCCAACCAAAGGCGGCATAACAGTGTCGCATCGGAGCGGGAAAGGTGTGATGGTAGCTTTAGCTTGAGCGAAGGATCCAGTTCATAAAAATAACACCTTTGGAAGGTGGTAGACGACCAGAACGTGCGTGTGAGATCTCGAGCCAGCAGGTAAAGTTGTCTTGCTGCATCATTCCTTGATAGAGGAATCGGGACTACACGGGTTTCTTCATGGGCTGAGCGGGCAGCATCATCGGCTAATTGATTTCCGGTAATACCGATATGTCCAGGCAGCCATTGATATATAATATCATGCCCTCGTGCTAGAGCTTCATGATGGCAATGTCTTATTTCTTCTACCATGGCTCCTCCTACGCATGGTAGACTGCAAACTCTGAAGCGCTGCCTTCGAATCACAGAATATGACCAATTTTCCTGGACGTTCTTGAACGAGATATTGTAAAGCAGCCCTTATAGCAGCAAGCTCTGATGCCGTAGATGTAGTCATATGCGACAACTTAAACTTGATTGTCATTTCTGCAGCCGGAATTACAGCGGCACCTGATGAGCTGCTGGATGAGACGGACCCATCAGTGTATATCTGCGTTCGGTCTAAGTACAACTCATGTAATAATAGCAGTGTTGCTTGCTTCAATGCTACTCTGGAGTGACTGCTTTTCTTTTTGATTCCCGGAATTTCTAGACGTACTTGCGGCTGGTCGAGGCACCACAAAAGGCATGCCGTTCTCGCAGCTGGCGTATATCCTGATGGAATGCTGTTTAGGTGCTTGGCTATGACGTCTGAAAACGTAGCACGTGGTCTTCCGGAAGGTAGAAGGGTCAAGTGGTGGTCGGAGACACGGCTAGCATGTCGAATGTGCGCTCTGAGGCAATCCACAACTATATATGTCCTGACCGGATGGTCTTTGGCAAGCATGATTGTGGCATAAGTAGAAGCGCATCGGGGCAGTCCTGGGCAGATACGGAGTGCCTGACCCTGCAAACTCTCCAATGAATAAGTATTCGATTTGCAAATGTTAGTCAGCACCGGCAAGCTGTAGCGCAATAGACCCAGAAATAGGGCCCTGTACAGCTGTAGCATGGAGGCCACAGAAGTTCCCCATGCTTTACCGCACAAGGATTTCATGATATGCACAATAGATAGCAGTCTCTTCTTCAAGTACGCACAATGTGGGCTCAACGAAAGACTTCTGTCGATAATTATGCCCAGGAAACGATGCGTCCGTGCATATTTGACACTCTGCCCATTGATGTAAACAGGGTATGGCGTCATTGGTTTGCGTGTAAACGCCATCAAGGCGCACTTCACAGTTGATATATTTAGGCCTTGTTTCTGAAGGTAGGCTGTTGTGAGGGTTGCTGCCCGCTGTATTCGTGCACGCACCTGAGGGCGAGTAACTGCAGCACTCCAGAGGCAAATATCATCGGCGTATATGGATAGGCACACCGACTTTGGCAGAACCTTCACCAGACCAATGAGGGCCACATTGAACAATGTGGGGCTTAAAACACCTCCCTGAGGTACTCCGCAGTAGGTGTAATGTTCAGCAGTTTTACCCTCATCTGTTTGCACAAAGAAACCCCTGCCAGTTATATAGTCTTTTATCCATTGAAACATTCGTCCACCAATGCCCATTGCTGCGAGAGAAGTGAGGACGGAATCGTGAGCTGCATTATCATATGCACCCTTCACGTCAAGAAAGAGTGCCACTGATATGCGCTTGCGACTTTTTTCTTGTTGAACAAATGTCGATATATCAATGACACAGTCAATGGAGGAGCGGCCCCGACGAAATCCTGCCATGCAAGAAGGGTATTTGGTGTATCGTTCCAAGTACCACTCGAGACGAAATAGAACCATTCTTTCCATCACTTTTCCGAGGCAGCTTGCGAGGGCAATAGGGCGATACGCTGTCAAGTCCAGTGGTGATTTTCCCGATTTCAAAAGTGGTATTAATCGACTTATTTTCCATTCTCGGGGAACACTGCCGCTGAGCCAGGAGTTGTTGAAGCATGTTAAAAGTTCTTTTCTAGCTTTTTGTCCAAGGTGTCCCAACGCACTATAAGTAATACCATCAGGACCTGGCGATGACATGCGCTTAGAAGCGACTAACGCACCTTCCAGTTCTTCCATGGTGAACGGAGTGTCCATTTCTGGTAATCGCGTCTCAGGAACGATCACGGCGTCGATGCTCTCGTTCATAATATTCCCGGCAACTCTCGTGCAAAATTCTTCAGCCACCTCGAGTTCTGTTTTTCCATGATGGAGTGCCAAAGCTTTAAAAGGGTGCCGTTGTTGTGGAGAGGAGCGAAGACCACGAACTGTTCTCCAGATATATGACAGCGGTTTATGAGGGTCTAGAGATTCGCAGAATGCTTCCCAGCGTTCGCTCTCCAGTTTGTAAATGCGTCGTTGAATCTTTTTCTGGAGCCGCCTTGCTTCCCTCAGATTGTAAATTGATCTTGTGCGTCTGTATCGTCGTTCCGCACGCCTTCGTATAGCTCGTAATTTTTCCAGTTCGATGTCAAACTGTGTTACTTTAGACGAAAATGGTAATTTGCATTTGGACGCTTGCATAGCTTCCACTATGGTATTTTCCAGGCTGCAGGCGAGGCCTTCTTGGCAAGCGTTCTCATCACGCGATGCAAACATCGACCAGTCAGTGCCAATTGCAACACCGGAAGAGAATTTTTTATGATACCATCGATCGTCACGTAGGTGGGTATGTGATCACTCCCATGAGTCTCAATATCGCAAAACCACTTAACTTTGTGAGAGAAGCACCGTGACACCAATGTCAGGTCAAGACAACTGCCATACGTGAGACCCCGCAGATATGTGGGGGTACCATCGTTCATGATGGAAAGGTCGTAATCGGAAGCGAATGTAACAAGGTTCCGGCCCCTGGCATTCATCCTAGTGCTCCCCCAAAGCATGTGATGGGCATTGAAGTCACCGGTGATGATCCAAGGCCCATCGGTTCTCATTAGGATGTCTGTTAATCTGTCGCAGTCAAATCGCGATGACGGAGATATATATCCACCAATAAGCGTGAACGAAACTGCATTCTTCTTCACAAGAAGACACACGTACTGATTGTCGTCACTTGAACTTATTGGGTGCGAAAGATAAGTCAAGTCTGTGCGAATGTAAACAATTACTTTGCTTCGTTGTTCGCAAACAGCTGAACAAAAAGCTTCATAACCGGACAATCTATAAGGCGTTGATACGTTTGGTACACATATGACAAGTATAGGGAATTGATTGGCCCGAATAAATTGGCGAAAGTCCGAGATACGGGACTTCATGCCTCTGGCATTCCACTGAAAAATCGACGCACCTTTAACTTTAGTGCGAAAGATGAGATTTTGTTGAGCCATTGTGCTTATACGAAGTTAGCAAGAACTGGATTCAGTGCATCCAGTATTTGCAGTGCACTCTTAGCAGACGGAGATTGTATGCTGCTCAGTAGCGTGCGAATCGTGGCAATTAATGATTGCACGATTGCAGCCACTTGCCTGTCTTGGTTGGAAAGATCTCGAACCGGCACGATTGCAGTCACTTGCCTGTCTTGGTTGGAAAGATCTCGAACCGGGAGCGCGGACTGGCCGTCATGAAGCTCCTTCGGTTCAATTGATGCTGCTTCCCCTTGAAGTGCAGGCCACTCTGTCGCAGTTAGGATATGTTCACTGGCTTAGTCCTTTACAGCCTTTCTCATGGCATGTGGTCTGGGAGGCAAAGGAGGTATTACTGATGAGGGATCACGCAAACGTGTCGAGGAGGTAGCGGGCGTCCTCGAAGACCGACGTCGACGTGAACGACGCCTTCTGACTTTAGCTGCGGCTTCTCGATGAGATGAGTGATCGCGCACCATATCCTTTAAGATGGCAATTTCCTTCTGAATCCGCGGGCAGTCCTTCGATGTGGCTTCATGGGATCCATTGCAATTAGAGCATTTCTTAACAGTTGCGACGCACTTATCCGCTTCATGGTGCTCGGCGCAGCGGTGGCATACCACCGAATTCTCGCAGACACTGCTCACATGTCCAAGTTTCATGCATTTACGGCACTGGAGAGGCTTCGGAATGAAAGGCCGCACAGCATGTCTGAAGTACCCCACCTTCACATGAGAGGGGAGTGATGTGCTCTTAAACGCAATCTTCACACAGCGAGACTTGCCTAGCCGGGTGACATCAACGATTGGAGTATCAGTTGTTGACTTGACAAGAAGTTGTAAGTCTTTATTGGAAATAGCGACATCAATGTCGTAGATCACGCCGGTTACTACATCACATCCCAGGGGAACATGAGAGCGCACCTGGTTGCCGTCCAAGTCAGTTACAGTGCGCAGAACGCCCAACGCACTTGCGTGCAAAACGTCAACAGCCAGTATATTTTTTCTGGCGTTCAATCTTATGTCCGTGATCTCATTTGGCACGAGCGTTTCCAGAGACCTCGACACAGACTGTCTGTTAAGGCGTTTCATGCTGACGGTAGGAAGTGCAGGCAGAAACAGGATGGTATAAGTGTTCGATTTTGGCGCTTCACTTACAGTTTGAATAGTTGAGGATGAGGATGTCCTCATGTTCCTTCTCTTCGCCTTGCGGCTCAGCACAGGTTGGAAACCGTCATCTGAGAAGTCCTCACTGCTGAGATAGTAAGCATGAGTATCTTCACTGTCGCTGTCGCTCGCTTGTCCCATCCGCTTCCTGGAGGCGGACGCCGCTGACGCCGCTGGTGCCGGCAGGCGCCCGGGGTGGTCTACTTCCATACCCTCCGAGGTAGCAGTGGAAACTGATCAACACACTCAGTTTACAACTGAAATACGCCGGAGTTAGCTAAAGTAGCTTCTATTCAAAACACAGGTCAGTGTAAGTGCCATTGACTATATAACACAGAAAATTGATTAAACAAAAGAAAGTCGCCCAAATGCTATTTCTCCGCATATTCTGAGACGCTGTGCTGAGCTGATTTCGCTTCACGTGTTCATAAAATATAAACAATCCTTAGTACAGATCTACTACCAGCCGACTGAAAAAGGGCTCATGTTATTCCTATCCACAAAGGGGGATCAAAAAACGATGTTGTGAATTACACGCCATTTTCTCTAACCTTGGTAATGGTCAAGGTAATGGAACGTATTCTATCCTCCACAATATAAAGCGCCTAATTACGAACAATAGAATAATAAATGTTCAATTTAGTTTTTGAAATGGTTTCCCATGCACCACACAACTGGTTGAAATTTATCATGATCTGGTATGCGGTATTGATTCAGAAGCATACACTGACTGGACTTTCTTAGATTTCTGTGAGGCACACGACATGACAACACATTCACTTCTTTGCCGCAAACTTAAAGGCGTCATGACATGGTCCCCCAACAATTGACGGTCTTCGGCGAAAAACGAAGGTAGATGGTCTAATATGCATGTACACGTTTTAAAACTTGACTGTGAGAGACTACTTCAGCCTAAAATAAGCCGTAGAAGTCATCGGCTGGAAACTCCGCCCACTGCCGATGACCGCCATTTGTCATGCTGCGCGTGACGTCACAAGCAGAAGGACCAGTGCCGGCGTCTGCTACCGAATAGCAGCTTCCGCGAGCGGTCAGTGTTGCAAGTGTTGCTTGCCGCGGGGTTCGCACACGTCAGTGGGTTTCAGGTGTGGCGGTGTGTTATCGGTACCATGACCATGTGCCGCGACGAGGTCATGTGCGTTGCGCTTTATAACTTTGACTCCATCGTAACCAGCTGAAGCGACTAACCCCGGTATTCACAAACGCACCTTCACTCATGAGCTCTCCTCGACATGAAAAAGCCGATGGGAGCGCCGTGTCTTGGGAGACCAAGTCACTGCATATCAGCAATATTCTGCAGCGATTCTTGAGAAGCGCAGCGTCGATTTCAGTCGAGCAGCGGCGCAGTGCTCAACTCAGTCAAGTGAAGGATGGAATTCGAGTCGAGGAGCGTTTCTGAATACGGGGGTAAGAAATCGTGCAAGACAGTGCGAACCAAGGTGCCAACGACCTCGCCGTCGTGGCAGACATCGCAGGCGGCTTTCCGCAATAAAGAGTAGGCTTATTTCAAACGTGTCAGGTTAAAAGGCCAGCGTGTAATACAGTGGTCCATCGACGCTGCTTTCGCGAGCAAGAGTTACTTAGCGCCATGGAATTGGCAAAGCGTGCAGACTTTTGTTGGCTAGCATACGTGCAGGCACGACTCTCGGAGCTGAACATAACAAATAAGTGTTTGTAGCAATGCTGAACTTTGAGACCGTTGATTTCCCACGGGTTCTTGCGTGCGATATATGTAAACATAATATAGACTTTCGCCGAGTGATTCCAATCTCTGCTGGTGCTTTTAGCTGGAACCTTTCTTTTGCAGACGTGTTTCACAGATACGAAAGATGCGATCGGCGTGGAGCAATCCAAGTTTGCACGTTATAATTCTCGCAAATTTCGGGTAATATATGTGGCATAAGCCATGCAATATGACATGTAATGGGCACAGTAATATGTGTTTCAATTGAAAAAGATAATCAACACTGTTATGGTGTGGCATGAGTCTGTTTGGTGCGTGAGAGATTGCTTGCGCAGAGCTTAATTTATTTCTTCTAAGAATTATGGCTACTGTGTGTATTGTTCTTAATTTCACATGATAACATGTTCACTCATTTTTCTTCATTCTGTGCATTTGTTGTGCATTATGTCACTAGTTGCAGAAATCGCTTGGTGAGTCCTAGAAACGCCATTGCAAGCGGACGAATAGATGAAGCGAATCATTGAAAATATTTTTATTTCGTCGTATACTTTTTCAGCTTTACGTTCCTCATCTTTTCGTGGTTAGCAACACCGCAGAACATTAAAACTTGTACTCATTAGAACTGCTAACACTTAATTTCTGAAAATTTCTCAAAACTTCTCAAGAGAGAGAGATAAAGATACAAGGAAAGGCAGGGAGGTTAACCAGACGCACATCCGGTTTGCTACCCTGCACTGGGGAAGGGATAAAGGGGAGAAAAGAGGTTGCACAAAGATGAGAAGGTACACAAAATCACGAGAACACTCGGGGAGCACACACAGTTCACAGGCGGTCGCTCAGGTTTGTTGACCTAAGGTAAAGAAGCAGTGCTTTGGTTGCTTTCTGCGCAACTGAGGCAGATGCCCAAGGTCCTAGTATCTTCTGCACACAAAATGGGCCGGGGTCAAGTCGATTCAAAACCATCCGTAGATGGCATCGCTGTGTGTCGTAGCAAGCGCAGCTGCAGAGGACGTGTTCGATGGTTTCTTCATCTCCGCAGTAGTCGCATGTAGGAGTGTCTGCCATACCAATGCGAAAGAGTACACCTTTGTGAATGCAACACCCAACCAAAGGCGGCATAACAGTGTCGCATCGGAGCGGGAAAGTTGTGATGGTAGCTTTAGCTTGAGCGAAGGATCCAGTTAATAAAATTGACACCTTTGGAAGCTGGTAGACGACCAGAACGTGTGTGTGAGATCTCGAGCCAGCAGGTAAAGTTGTCTTGCTGCATCATTCCTTGATAGAGGAATCGGGACTACACGGGTTTCTTCATGGGCTGAGCGGGCTGCATCATCAGCTAGTTCATTTCCGGTAATACCGATATCTCCAGGCAGCCATTGATATATAATATCATTCCCTCGTGCTAGAGCTTCATGATGGCAATGTCTTATTTCTTGTACCAGTTGGTCATGGCTACTCCTACGCATGGCAGACTGCAAACTCTGAAGCGCTGCCTTCGAATCACAGAATATGACCCATTTTCCTGGACGTTCTTGAACGAGATATTGTAAAGCAGCCCTTTTAGCAGCAAGCTCTGATGCCGTAGATGTAGTCATATGCGACAACTTAAACTTGATTGTCATTTCTGCAGCCGGAATTACAGCGGCACCTGATAAGCTGCTGGATGAGACGGACCCATCAGTGTATATCTGCGTTCGGTCTAAGTACAACTCATGTAATAATAGCAGCGTTACTTGCTTCAATGCTACTCTGGAGTGACTGCTTTTCTTTTTGATTCCCGGAATTTCTAGACGTACTTGCGGCTGGTCGAGGCACCACAAAGGGCATGCTGTTCTCGCAGCTGGCGTATATCCTGATGGAATGCTGTTTAGGTGCCTGGCTATGACGTCTGAAAACGTAGCACGTGGTCTTCCGGAAGGTAGAAGGGCCAAATGGTGGTCGGGGACACGGCTAGCATGTCGAATGTGCGCTCTGAGGCAATCCACAGCTATATATGTCCTGACCGGATGGTCTTTGGCAATCATGATTGTGGCATAAGTAGAAGCGCATCGAGGCAGTCCTAGGCAGATACGCAGTGCCTGACCCTGCAAACTCTCCAATGAATGAGTATTCGATTTGCAAGTGTTAGTCAGTACCGGCAAGCTGTAGCGCAATAGACCCAGAAATAGGGCCCTGTAGAGCTGTAGCATGGAGGCCACAGAAGTTCCCCATGCTTTACCGCACAAGACTTTCATGATATGCACAACAGATAGCAGTCTCTTCTTCAAGTACGCACAATGTGGGCTCCACGAAAGACTTCTGTCGATAATTATGCCCAGGAAACGATGCGTCCGTGCATATTTGACACTCTGCCCATTGATGTAAACAGGGTATGGCGTCATTGGTTTGCGTGTAAACGCCATCAACGCGCACTTCACAGTTGATATATTTAGGCCTTGTTTCTGAAGGTAGGCTGTTGTGAGGGTTGCTGCCCGCTGTATTCGTGCACGCACCTGAGGGCGAGTAACTGCAGCACTCCAGAGGCAAATATCATCGGCGTATATAGATAGGCACACCGACTTTGGCAGAACCTTCACCAGACCAATGAGGGCCACATTGAACAATGTGGGGCTTAAAACACCTCCCTGAGGTACTCCGCAGTAGGTGTAATGTTGGGCAGTTGTACCCTCATATGTTTGTACAAAGAAAACTCTGCCAGTTATATAATCTTTTATCCATTGAAACATTCGTCCACCAATGCCCATTGCTGCGAGAGAAGTGAGGATGGCATCGTGAGCTACATTATCATATGCACCCTTCACGTCAAGAAAGAGTGCCACTGATATGCGCTTGCGACTTTTTTCTTGTTGAAAAAATGTCGATAAATCAAGGACACAGTCAATGGAGGAGCGGCCCCGACGAAAGCCTGCCATGCAAGAAGGGTATTTGGTGTATCGTTCCAAGTACCACTCGAGACGAAATAGAACCATTCTTTCCATCACTTTTCCGAGGCAGCTTGCGAGGGCAATAGGGCGATACGCTGTCAAGTCCAATGGTGATTTTCCCGATTTCAAAAGTGGTATTAATCGACTAATTTTCCATTCTCGGGGCACACTGCCGCTGAGCCAGGAGTTGTTGAAGCATGTTAAAAGTTCTTTTCTAGCTTTTTGTCCAAGGTGTCCCAACGCACTATAAGTAATACCATCAGGACCTGGCGATGACATGCGCTTAGAAGCGACTAACGCACCTTCCAGTTCTTCCATGGTGAATGAAATGTCCATTTCTGGTAATCGCGTCTCAGAAACGATCACGGCGTCGATGCTCTCGTTCACAATATTCCCGGCAACTCTCGTGCAAAATTCTTCAGCCACCTCGAGTTCTGTTTTTCCCTGATGGAGTGCCAAAGCTTTAAAAGGGTGCCGTTGTTGTGGAGAGGAGCGAAGACCACGAACTGTTCTCCAGATGTATGACAGCGGTTTATGAGGGTCTAGAGATTCTCAGAATGCTTTCCAGCGTTCGCTCTCCAGTTTGTAAATGCGTCGTTGAATCTTTTTATGGAGCCACCTTGCTTCCCTCAGATCGTAAATTGATCTTGTGCGTCTGTATCGTCGTTCTGCACGCCTTCGTATAGCTCGTAATTTTTCCAGTTTGATGTCAAACTGTGTTACTTTAGACGAAAATGGTAATTTACATTTGGACGCTTGCATAGCTTCCAAAATGGTATTTTCCAGGCTGCAGCCGAGGCCTTCTTGGCAAGCGTTCTCAACACGCGATGCAAACATCGACCAGACAGTGCCAATTGCAACACCGGAAGAGAATTTTTTTATGATACCATCGATCGTCACGTAGGTGGGTGTGTGATCACTCCCATGAGTCTCAATATCACAAAACCACTTAACTTTGTGAGAGAAGCACCGTGACACCAATGTCAGGTCAAGGCAACTGTCATATGTGAGACCCCGCAGATATGTCGGGGTACCATCGTTCATGATGAAAAGGTCGTAATCGGAAGCGAATGTAACAATGTTCCGGCCCCTGGCATTCATCCTAGTGCTGCCCCAAAGCATGTGATGGGCGTTGAAGTCACCGGTGATGATCCAAGGCCCATCGGTTCTCATTATGATGTCTTTTAATCTGTCGCAGTCAAATCGCGATGACGGAGATATATATCCACCAATAAGCGTGAACGAAACTGCATTCTTTTTCACACGAAGACACACGTACTGATTGTCGTCATTTGAACTTATTGGGTGCGAAAGATAAGTCAAGTCTGTGCGAATGTAAACAATTACTTTGCTTCGTTCTTCGCAAGCGGCTGAACAAAAGCTTCATAACTGGACAATCTATAAGGCGTTGACACGTTTGGTTCACATATGACAAGTATAGGGAATTGATTGGCCCGAACGAATTGGCGTAAGTCCAAGATACGGGACTTCATGCCTCTGGCATTCCACTGAAAAATCGACGCACTTTTAACATCAGTGCGGAAGTGGAGATTTTGTTGAGCCATTGTGCTTATACGAAGTTAGCAAGAACTGGATTCAGTGCATCCAGTATTTGCAGTGCACTCTTAGCAGACGGAGATTGTATGCTGCTCAGTAGCGTGTGAGTCGTGGCAATTAATGATTGCACGATTGCAGCCACTTGCCTGTCTTGGTTGGGAAGATCTCGAACTGGGACGATTGCAGTCACTTGCCTGTCTTGGTTGGAAAGATCTCGAACCGGGAGCGCGGACTGGCCGTCATGAAGCTCCTTCGGTTCGCTTGATGCTGCTTCCCTTTGAAGTGCAGGCTACTCTGTCGCAGTTAGGGTATGCTCACTGGCTTTGTCCTTTACAGCCTTTCCCGCGGCATGTGGTCTGGGAGGCAAAGGAGGTGGTACTGATGAGGGATCACGCAAACGGTCGAGGAGGTAGCGGCGTCCTCGAAGAACGACGTCGACGTGAACGACGCCTTCTGACTTTAGCTGCGGCTTCTCGATGAGATGAGTGATCGCGCACCATCTCCTTCAAGATGGCAATTTCCTTCTGAATCCGCGGGCAGTCCTTCGATGTGGCTTCATGGGATCCATTGCAATTAGAGCATTTCTTGACAGTTGCGACGCACTTATCCGCTTCATGGTGCTCGGCGCAGCGGTGGCATACCACCGAATTCTCGCAGACGCTGCTCACATGTCCAAGTTTCATGCATTTACGGCACTGGAGAGGCTTTGGAATGACAGGCCGCACAGCATGTCTGAAGTACCCCACCTTCACATGAGAGGGGAGTGATGTGCTCTTGAACGCAGTCTTCACACAGCGAGACTTGCCTAGCCGGGTGACATCAACAATTGGAGTAATCAGTTGTTGACTTGACAAGAAGTTGTAAGTCCTTATTGGAAATAGCGACATCAATGTCGTAGATCGTGCCGGTTACTACATCACATCCCAAGGGAACATGAGAGCGCACCTGGCTGCCGTCCAAGTCAGTTACACTGCGCAGAACGCCCAACGCACTTGCGTGCAAAACGTCCACAGCCAGTATATTCTTTCTGGCGTTCACTCTTATGTCCGTGATCTCATTTGGCACGAGCGTTTCCAGAGACCTCGACACAGACTGTCTGTTAAGGCGTTTCATGCTGACGGTAGGAAGTGCAGGCAGAAACAGGATGGTATAAGTGTTCGATTTTGGCGCTTCACTTACAGTTTGAATAGTTGAGGATGAGGATGTCCTCATGTTCCTTCTCTTCGCCTTGCGGCTCTGCACAGGTTGGAAACCGTCATCTGAGAAGTCCTCACTTCTGAGATAGTAAGCATGAGTATCTTCACTGTCGCTGTCGCTCGCTTGTCCCATCCGCTTCCTGGAGGCGGTCGCCGCTGACGCCGCTGGTGCCGGCAAGCGCCCGGGGTGGTCTACTTCCATCCCCTCCAAGGGAGCAGCGGAAACTGATCAACAGACTTAAATTACAACTGAAATACGCCGGAGTTAGCAGAAGCAGCTCCTATTCAAAACTTCTCAAAATTTCTAAAAAGATAACTGCCAGATAGCGCTCGTGTCTATAACATGCCTCGATGCGCTGGTTCACCTTTGCTGCACGGATTGAGACACTCTAACGCAGTGATTCCAGAATAAAATTGACACTCTCCAGACGCAATACTATCGTATTTCTATGACAATTGCAGTAAAACACGCAAACACGGTACCAAATTTTCCCTTTAGTTTGCTTCTAATTCGTCTTTGCGCATATACCTTAGGCAATGAATCTCAGTTGGAGGCCCCTGAAACAGATTTTCAAGTAACCATGAAATAAATTTAGTAAAAGAGCTCGTTGCCTCAGAGATTTGTTGGCGCTAAAATTTCAAGAAGCCATCCAATACAAGCGGAGTTACTATGATTTGTTGCACGTTGCAATAGCATTTTATCTTCTCTCGCCCCGACGAAAGCACTGAAACTGGAAGCTAAGCAGTGAGGGATTGCATGGGCGAAGAAAAATACATCACGTACGCCTCATGGCATTGAGCAGTTTTTTGTTTCTTTCTTAGATCATGCGGCGTTTTTTTTTCAGTGTAATCTAGTGTACATGTGTGGACAAGTTGCGGACTCCCACAAATTTGATCTCTGTAACGACTGAGCGCACCATGTACCGTCCCGGGGTGTTGACTGTGAAAAAAACGGCAGTCACTCCGGCAGAAGTTAAATTGGCAAATGATATAACTTGTGCCCCGAAAACAAAGTAATTCAAAGTACAAGCCAATTGCGCTGCACTGTGACAGTGGCTATAGGCATACTCAACATTTAATTATCCGGTCATCGGCAGGGAGTCTTGTATTTACACAGTTTTGATCGCACCTTCCAGCGTTATTGCTGGTACACGCGCAAGCTGGCGAATCAACAAGAGCACGCATAGTATGTATGTGTGCCTTTCCACCAGGGATGGCATACGCAAGTAATTCTGAGAAAAGTAGCGTTTATGACGCTGGGCTGACAATGCAACACTATGCACAAGAAGGCAAGCGTTTCCAACGCCTTGCTAAAACTAAAGCCCCTTGATCTTGTTAAAGTACCGCCTTTCACTGTACCCGCCTTCACGCGCTCGACAATCCTCAGTCTCCTCCCTCGCCCCCCTTCGCGTCCTTCCAGTCTCCGGCATTTTTTCTGCACGGTGATTGGTCTCTCTTCGCGGTTGCCCTTGGAGACGTGTGGATCCTGCCACTTTGTTTGTGTTTTTCTTTTTCGCTCGCACCATTTTTGCCGGCGCTGCCCGTAACAAACGTAGCGCACGCTTTGTTTTCTGTGCTGTGTGTGGGCGCTGTGCCATGCTCTTGTGCCTATGACTGCAACAACCACAGTGAAAAATGGTTACGCACTTTTTTCAGATATCCCAAGGTAAACGCGATGACTTGCGCAATCAGCAGCGGCTGCACAACATTGGCCGAAAAAGTTTGTTTCGACAAAAACAAAAAACAAAAACACCAGGCCTGCGCGGTAAGCGCAGCATGAGTCTTTTTTGTTATGACTGCCGGATTTGATCCCAGTTTTTATAGCTGAATTTATGGCCATATTATTAGCTCTCCAAATATTACCCAGTTTAAATACAGTAAAAGTAATCATCACTGACTAATTATCTCTGTGTTCTTCTCTCTCTGCATCTGGTGAAACACCCTTCTAAAGCTTTTCAATATACTAGTTCCTGCGCACCTACAAAGCCTCACATATTTTGGGCGCTAGGACAGAAGAGTCTGCTTTTAAACGAAAGCACTGATCCTTTAGCAAAGGGGGTGCTTTCAGGCCAATCGTTCCAGTTTTATACTGACAACATACATTACAATTACACAATTCCGCATCTTAACTTAAAAAAATGCTTATTAGACCCTGTCTTGACAGCTTCTTCAGAATATAAGCACCGATTATTTTCCTAGAACTATGAGTTATCGCGGGCGAGAATAATAGAAGTGGCCATAACCAAACTTCGCTGCTGGGTTACCTCTCTGAACATTTACCTGCATAGAGCAAGTCAAGCATTCTCTGGTCTGCTTTGTGTATTTTCTGTAAAGAGGAGGAAACAATCAGTCATTACTTTCTATCCTGTCGCCGGTATACGTTATTTAGAAGAAGATTCATAGCACCACCTCTTCGAAACTTGGGTCTGGAAATATCCAAATCAGTTGTTCTATCATTCGGTGCCTCTACTACTCTGGGCTACAGTCACAGGGATGTTTACTACGCCATAGAGTAGTTTATCAGTCAAGCTAAAAGAATATGGAGCTCAAATCTTCATTCTTTTAAACATGTATTTATTATTATTCAGTAAATATTGGTTGTGTAACCTATCTCTAGCATAACGACTACTAAGAAACAAAATTCACCTAACACTCAGCCAATCCCATACATTGGGTAAGAGCCATGATATGAGGAGAAGAAGAAGAAGAAGACGCAGCACAGTCTCAGCGAAAAGTCTTATGTAACGGCTGCACGATTTCGCAGGCGTACCATCATAGAAAACTCCACATGTACATCACTCAAAAATTCGACTGAATATCGGCACTTATATCCCTGGCTCCGATCCTGTTGTGACACAGATAAAATACAAGTCCCAATTATCACGCTGCGCTGTAGGGTGCCCAAAATAAATTTTTCGACTGAATATCGGCACTTATATCCCTGGCTGCGACCCTGTTGTGACACAGATAAACTACAAGTCCCAATTATCACGCTGCGCTGTAGGGTGCCCAAAATAAATTTTTACCAACACAGGTCTGGTCAGGCTCTTTGTCCAATGCGCACTTTCTGTGCTGAGCAAGAAACTATGGATCATTACTTTTAACATGTACATGATTTACTACAGCTAGTAGATACAAGTTAGAAAATCCTTTACGTACTATTAGAATAAATTTCTCCATGCCCGTGATTCCGTCCTTAGAGCCTCTATTTTAGGGTTTTGCCAGTGCGAAAGTTTGCGAGTCAGTGCGGAATTATCTGAATGAAACGAAAAGACATAAAAATAATATTATTTTTCTGTTTCGTCTTACGCATAACTTCTTCCGTTTGATTTCTTTTGTTAAGCTAGGTTCTGATCTAGGTTAAAATCTATTACTAATACTAAAACTTTATAATAGGTACAGACCAGTGATTATCGAAATTTCATTCTAAAAGTTTTAACGTTTTCAATTGGTCAGTTCGTTTTCCTCTGAAATAGAATAATACTTTATAAGACCACTCAAATATGGCTGATTCCCCACAGTGAATATGAGCCACAAATAAAGGGCGACAAGAACAAGAACAAGGTATAAGGCCCGTATTCACAACGCTCCTTCACTCAATAGCTCCCCTCGACTTGACGAAGTCAAGGCGGAGCGTGCTCCTCCACTCAAGGAGCTGCCTGCATTTCATGAACGCTCCTCCACACTTCCTTCACCAAGGGAGGCCTCGGAAATACTCCCTTCACTTGAGTGAACAGAACGGGCCGAGAAAAGCGCCTGATAACGAGAGTATTCGCAATTGCAGTTAAGAATGTCTATCTTTGTATAATAAATGAACACTTTTCTTACGCATTCTTTTTTTATCAATTGACATTACAGCAAAATACATGCATTTAGAGTGGTAGCACGGTTTCTGTAAGCCTTGAGACGGTATAGTTAGCGAAACCTCCGCTTCAAGTCTGGCAACAATTGCGCCCAGGCAGCAGCTGAAGGCGTTTCGTCTGCTGCTGAACATTTCTACGTGCTTAGTTTATTTTGTCTCGTGTGCGTCTATTAATTGCAGTTTACATTTACAGTAGTTTCTGAGTGGGTGTTTGAGACCCTGCTTTCGACGGGGTGTCTAACGAACTACGTGAGTGATGGCAGGAAGCAGAACATATGGTTTGTTGCTTTGTTTAGTTTCGCTTTGCAGAGAGCCTTCTGATCACTAGTGTAGCCACCGAACGTGTAACGTGGTGGAGTAATTTCTACTTTATATCACAATACATTGATGTGCTTTAGAATTCACCTCCGACAAAGCATACTTGTTCGTGAATTCGTTTTTACTGCGGGAGTACGTGAACAGTTCCTGATTTCAGGGGATTGTGCT